>JAHLKC010000237.1:0-34308 GCA_025449115.1 Chytridium lagenaria
TGCCACCTGAAATAAAGGCACCAAAAAAAAAAGGAGGAAAAGGTTAGAACCGGAAAACCAGAACAATGGTACTAGTTTAAAAATGATTGGACCGGAGGAAAGGAACCAGGATAAAAAAATTATACTTTTGGAACCAAGCAAAGCACCAGCGCCAAAAATAAAAATAAAAATTTTCAAAGTCCGCCCTCTACAACCCCCAATAAGAAAAACTAATTCTTCTGAGGGATGGATGGGTAACCAACAAGAACTCTTTCGTGTGGGTGCTTCTTCTCTTCACTCATTGAAATTCCTGCCTGGGTAAAACCAAGGCCATCATCACCCACGCATCACCCATCCATCCAGTGATATCCTCTGCCGCCCATCCTCCTCCCTCCTGCCTCCTACCCTCCTGTCAGCTCACGGCACAACCACAAAGCAAGCTCCGCTCCTTCACACCACCACCACCACCGCTGCAATAGGCAGGACCCCTCAACCCAAGGAATAAAATAAAAAAAACCAGGTGGAGCCAAAAATAAATTCAAATTTCAAAATTGTGAAGCCCAAGAAAACCGCCCGAGTTTGACTGACTAAATAAACCCATAATTGGCCTTATTAACGAAAAGTCGTCCGTCCCATTGACAGTGCAATTGGGAATGAAAGAGGGAAACAGCGATGGTATTTCCCCATCCCATCCCATCCCATCCATGCTACTGCCATCCAATCTCCGTCCGTCCAGTATCCATGAAACAAACCATCCCTCCACTTTACAGAACCAAGAAAAAAAAACAACAAACAACTACAACAACTAACTACTCTAGAAAGTAAAAAAAAAAAGAAAAACCCATCCTCACCTCATTCGCGTTTCCACAAGGACATTTCCAGAGTGCAAGTGTTGAAGGTTCTGACATGGCGTTGGAGTGGTGATTGATGATGATGTCTTGTGCATAGAATGGGGTGGGCACATTTTCCGATGAGTTTCGAGCTGGAGCAAAGGGGGATGGAGCGGATCGAGGCTCTCTTTATAGTAGGTAGGCTTTTGGAAGGATGTGGTGGAGGAATGGGAGGTGGTGATATTTTTTATCTTTTTGCTTTCGCGTGAGTCTCTCCCTGTGGGATATGGTGCTGGTTTGCAGTTTGATTGATTGATTGCTGGGAGACGTAGGTGACGAGGACGAAGTGAGTGGGGTGTGGGGGGTGAGGTGGGGGTTGAAGGGCGTCTTTTATCCTTTTCGGTTTGTTTTATCCTGCTGGATGGTGGTGGTGGTGTTGATGGTGGTGGTGGTGAAGCAAGCAGCTGTGAGAGAGAGAGGTTATTGAAAGTCTAGTGTTTTGGAGGGGGGCGACGAGGGGGGGGCTTAAATAGCAGAGAGGCCTGTACCTAGAGGGGGCATTCATTCCTATTCATTAATTATTTTTATTTTTATTTTTATTTTTAATTATATATGAGAGGAGGAGGAAGAGAGAGAGAAGAGAAGAGGAGAGAAGGAGAGAAGGAGAGAAGGAGAGAAGGAAATGGAAAGAAAATTATTTTATTTATTTATTTAATTAATTATTTAATTATTTAAAGGGGTCTACTAGTAGAATTGTCATTTATCTCAATGCAGAAGAAAAGCTTGTTTTCTGCTTTTTCATATCTAAAGAGGGTCCTTGAAACACGCATCTCTCATTCATGAAATACATGCTTTTAATTCATTTCAATCTCCGACTAGTCTCATACCACCATCATTCATCTCATTGGCCTATTTCTTTATTTATCACTTTTACATCACGGGCCGTTCATCCTAATCCACCATCACCTTCCTCCACCACCTTTCTCTCTACGTCCAACACACAGAGCAATCTTTCTCATACGTCAGCAGCTGTGCCGGATCCTTACAGGAGGTGAGGACTTTTGAGGCTGAGTCTACCTCCGACGACTCCTTGCTCCAAACACCGCCTGGTCTCCGACGCTCCCCCCAACAATGGGTTGTTTGTGGAGGAAAAAAAAGGTGGGCTTGCAAAAACGTCGGTGGCTACCCTCTCGTTAAAAGGTAAGCGAAATCCGCACATCATCAGTTTTGTGTCAATATCACATCGTAAAGAGCCCGTTTTTTGTGTTGTGTGAATGGAATGAAATGGAAAAAGAAGGAAAGGTGAAGGAATTCGGAAAGATAAAAAAAAATAGGAAAACGTTTGATGTGACGTTGTAGATGCCTATACACACTCTCCGACGCAACGTCATGGAAACGAAAAGAAAAAAATGAAAGAAAAACCAAACACAACAGTGATTTGACGTGAACCCGTTTACGAAATGAAAAAGCCGTAGTCAGCACCACTTAATAATTTTGATTTCAACACAAACAAATAACATAAAACCCTATATAAAATTCAACCGTTCTTCCCCGAATCGCAGTCACCCGTAGTCAAGCAGTAAGAACCCCCCTACTACATTCGCTCTTAAATCCAACATGAAGCCCCCCTTAAAAACATATTCATGAAACCGTCACCGCATTTCGTTTGGACCCAAGGCGCCATCATCCACCATTGTGTCATGACGTATACACTGGCCGTTTTCCTTCACCATTTTTCCTTTTCTTTCTATTTCTTGTGATTGTAAAATTTAGAGACAAATTCTTGGCGTTGATGCTTACCGAGACGGGCCATCGGAACTTGACTTGACGAGACCAAGAGCAGGGTGGTATACATACTTTCAGAAACCGTCATCCTCGTCATCCAGAGTCATTAAACACGCCTTCTCGAAACCAAGACCAATTTGCGCAGATCGCATACATCGTCCTCCAAGAGACGACTCGCAAATGAATATCCCAACCTAAACCTCCCTTTTTTCCCTTCAACAAATGACCTCAAATGACATGTAGCCCACCACAGCACTTGAAACCCAAACAAACCATCAACCCACCATCCTTGTTCCAACCTGAAACCCAACAATCATATGACGCCCTTCCTCACCTTTCAAAACCAAAAAAAAAATCCAATAAAGCGCCATCCAAAAAGGCTGATACGACATTTCGGCATAACGAAGCCCTCATAACCTTGTCGGGTGTGTCGCTCACGAGCCCGTCTGTAAGGGCAGCTGATGAACGGGGGCAAGTGGCAGTGACGGTGGCACCTCGGAGCCAAGCATGAGAAGAAGCCCTTGAATCCGTTGGTGATCTGTGTGGTGTCACGAAACTTATAGATCTTTGTTCAGGGCCTCGTGGCCGTCTTTTGTGTTGTCTTTTGTAGATATGCGAGTGGCCTAAACCAAATAAACACATCCTTCCGTGTGGGCGCAAACCACATCCCACCATTTGCGAAGGACGTCTGATGTTTATTGGTGTTTTGGACGGTGAATGCACACTAAAGAGGGGCAGGGGTATTTTGTACGTCGATTGCACGCTAAAGAGAGTAAGGGCTATAACGATCCACCACACCTCTTTTCCAACCGTTCAATGTTCGTCTCCATGACCGTCCATACCCTCCATCGTCAATAAACACATCATTCAATCAACGAAACGCGAAACCAACCAAACGATAAATCAGCGAAAAAAAGGAGCGGGACCCTTACCCTCATCCAGACCAGATCATCTTTCTTTAAGGGATGAAGCCTCTCATGAAACCTTTCTTTGTTGATAACGGTCATTGGTGGGGGGTTCGATCAAAGAAGACGATGTGGGTTTTGGGCTTGGCGCAAGACACTGCCCCGTTTTAACCTCATGGGGGTGAGTTGTGTGTGAGGTCATGGTGAGCAAAGCAAAAGACAGATGGGGGTTCTCCACGTTCACGATCTCCGAGTATGAGTGTGACAAAGTCACCGAATGATTTTTGTGACCATCGCGGTGCGATAATGGCAGTTCGAGGGAGGGGACCTGCACCTTGGTTCTTCAGGAGACACGGTCTATGATACTTTTGCAGCTGTATGGGAGTTATTGTTTTTCAATTCATGAATGACTTTACTACACACCCTAAGATATATCAGTGTTTTTTGAATTGGTTAGGAGTAAAATGGGGTGTTTCCAAAGCTAAGAAAGGCAAGAAGTTGGCGTCATTCGGTCGATCCGACCTGGAATCCCTCACACCCGCCTGGAACCAATAAAGAAAAAGTGCGTACGACTCTAACCCATGAGAAAATTTGAGGTATTTCATCAAACTTCAAACAAAGTCACCGACCGGTAAAAGAAAAAAAACAAAAACGGAACACATAAGGAACTCTGTTTTTAATCTAAAAAATGTGAAAAATAGAAAAAAGACATAAAGCCACTTATAGACCCCTTTTTCTCCTTTTCCTTTTTCCTTATCATCAATGACGCGTGTTTTTTATAACGATAAAAAGAATACGGAGACAGCTCCCATTCATAACCAACGGCACTCTTTCATTTCAAGGCCAAAGTTGGGAGTCACCTTGAACGTTTTTCGTATCCCAGCCTCTACTATGACATATTCAAAATCGGGTCCAAAGTTGACTCTAATTCCACTGTGCCTTTTCAAAGTGACTCATTGTGAGGTATCGCCAAAAGTCGTAATGGATTCCGAGAATACTCTGCTGCTTGGTTCTTGTTTTTTTTTTTGGGAGGCGTTTCTCATGTTTATACTTTATAGCGCGCGCCTTTTTTTTTTGTAGAGGTTGGGGATGGGGATGTGAACGTGCAATGTGGTGATGACGGTTTGTGAATGGTTTGGTGAAGCGCGGAAATGCGGGATACGTTCAACGTTTCTTTTGAGGTTTGGATGACCCTGATGTTGCGGCTGTCTGGGCTTTTCTTCCTTTTGGATTTCAAGAACCCTATTTGAAAATAAAGCATTTATAAAAAATGCACCATTTAATATTTTTAACCTTGATGTTTTTTTGTGGACACGATATCTCCGCCCATCGTTCGACTATGACTCATTCCATCCCGAAGATAAGACAAAAACCTTAAGTCATTGAATTATGACGAAATATTTATATAGCGGGGTAGGTGTTGAATGTGAGTGAATGAAACCACGACTTCAAGCGTGACCCTTGACTGTGGGTTGCTATGCCGTCGTCCCCTTCTTCAGCACCTGCGATATCATTGTTGGTACATTTCTCATACACCATCAACAACCCATCACCACCATTCTCATGGTTGATGAAAGTGGTAGCTTTACATCACCTAGGGTATATCCATCCATCTCCACATAACCTTTGGTCGTAAGAAGGGATATGACCCAACTCTGACACAAATATAATGATCTGGAACCATTCCTTTATCTCTTTATCGTTTTAAAAGCATTCTTTTACTCTTTTTTTTTTCCTATGTAAAAAAAGGGGAAAGCCTCTCTCTGCTGTCCATGAACAACAAAAACTATAAAAAAAAAAAAGAAAAAGAAAAATGTAAAAAACTCCAAGAGATAAAAATATTCCTTTTATAGAAATATTTTAATAGATTTCATTTTTCTAATTTAATTTCACATAACAAAAAAGATCATCTCTTTTTTATTCTATTTTCAAATAAATAATGGATCAAGCCCAATGTGGTATTTATTTTACTATTTTACTGCTTGGCCTTTGCATTCAACCCTTCCGTCATTCTCACGCTGCGAGCACCTTATCGCTGCAAATGATAAGGTACAAGGAGAACAGGTAGCACCCACCGGTCATGTCCAACCTTCCCTCTAACTACCTTCTGATCTTCTTCCTCAATGTCCTTGACGGTATCAGAAATGCAAGGACAAAAACATCTTTTCTAGCACTGCCACTAAACGCAATCACAAAGGGGCGCTTACTACCCTCATGCCTCAAGGGTTCCCAAAAGGCGGTACTTGACCAATGACGGCAATTACCGCTCACCTCCATCCCGCCTTTTGTCGCCGGTGGGTCCTTTAAACCAAAGGGCCAAGGGCCATCATGGTAAAATGATCTTGACAAGCTGTTTCCATCTTTCCCCTGATGTAAGGGGAATTGGATACTGCAAAGTTGCAACGTCTCGCGAGACCCACTCGGACGAAACGGAAGGGTAAATAACAAGTGAACCCCATCACCAAACAACCGCCAAGCTTGCGGTTCTTTGCTTTTTTCTTTGTTCTTTTGCTTTCTTTCTCCATACATTTTGTCATAAACATTATCGGCGTCAGTTCAACCTTCCATATCCGTTAGACTTCTGTGTTGCTGCGGACCTTGAAAGAAAGACACCCTGGAATTCCGAGAGGTTGATAAGAGCGCAGTATTTGCGGACTACGGTGTACTGTCAACCGTTTATCAAGCGTTGACGATTTCTTTGTTGTTTTCTCACAAGGGAGGTGATGGAATAAGGTATATACACTCTTTTTTTAAACAGATATCTCGCCAGCAAAAGTAAAATGTTTTTCATCATATCCTTGATGTGTAAATTACTTCCCCGGATTGATGATTGAGTCCTTCATCAACTCAGCGAACGAGCAGTTACTAAAATTGCTTTTTTATCGCTCCTCACGTGTGGACATGAATCTATTGTTTGACCCTTCATCGGAAACTCCTTTTCGTTCCCCACTTCCTTTTCCTTCCTACACTACCAACATTTGGAAGAAAAGGCGCATTTTCCTTTAATGGATACCAACGCCAATCCCTTCCAGAACAAAACGTCGGGTGAATGTGGAATTTCCCCGCCTTTGGATCACCATCACACAAACATTCAGTTCCGATCCTCGGTACCCAATGGCACAAATGCCAAGTGACTCTCTTACTTCATTTTCCGATCCGACGACCCTTACCTCGGACGTTCATGTCCATCACCACAAACAAGATCGAACGACCCTCACTGGTTGAGAATTGTTCTGTCGTTGACTGCAAAAAAACACCTCGACCGTTGTAAACAGACGATTGAACACGCAGATTTCCCTATCGTTCATATTGCCCGTTTGATCTCCATGTAGGATATGTGGACGTTGTCCCCTTGCGCCATGATTTCGTTGGAGGATTGGGATCGATATCGAACGTGGGTAGAGTGACACCTTTTGTTGAATATCGATATATGCGAAAAGAGCTGAAACAAGGACGAATCCGCTTATAGATGAGTGTGGTCTTCTCACAACCTTCCGGCATTGTTGACGCTAAATGAAAACATGACTCACTGTAGTTTTTTTCGGTTCAGGATATCCTTTTATCTTTTATCTTTATCACCTTTTCTTTTCGTCTTTTCTTATTCCATGGCCGTCTTTGACGACCGTTTTGATCGTTTTTTTTTATCGTTTTGAGGCGTTCATCACCCTTCTTTTCACCTTTTTGGTTTTGGGTCGTTCAAATAACGTCCATATATTCCCGATACATCTTTAAAAAAAGATCTTTATCCAGTGCCATGTTCTTGTTCTTTGATGATTGGAGTTTGTTGGGGTATAATAAAAGACGTCCGTTTATCATTTCGAGAAGCCGTTGTTTTCGGAGCTCTCATCGTGTTAGTTTGGGTGATCGTCGGACCGAATCAGTATACTGTAAACCTCGAACTCAAATCATGGGTACGGCCGTTTTATGTATACTCTCTGCTTAGCCGACCCGTCTTTTTTGTGAATGTATCTCCTCACTCTTTGCCTTTACTCCACACTCGTTAAACTCGCATTAAGAGAGCTCTTGGTCAGCAAAATATCGTCTGCACTTTCACCTCGTTATTCTACCTTTTCCCTTCTCTTTCTCATAGAAAAAATGTCCTGGATGCCGTTCTACCACAAGCTATCTCATCCCACAATCATGCCTCACAGTTTTCAAGTTGCAAAACCACCTCAACCGTCACCTCCCCAATTGATCAACACCCCAATAACCAAGCTACTGTTTCTCAACGGCGTGTCGCTCAATTCCTCAACCATTTTCCCACGATATCCCAAACGCCGGCTCATCAGCCGCTCATTGATCAATGGTCCCTCACACCATCAAAGTATGCCCAATAGGGAAAATGATGCGCGAAGGCGATCATCTGCAGGACGGCGCAGGACAGTAGCCAATGATCGGAGTTTGAAAGTATGACGTGATTTAGAGGATTGGACGGTTCCGCTTCTTCCGTCAAGCCCCCCGTCCCTTTGTTGTTGGTTTGTTTTTTTTTTACTTTATTTTATGTAGGGGGCATCTATTTGTTGTAAGGTTGTCTCCACCATTTATTTGTTTTGTTTCTTTCCGCAAAACCTTCTTTTTTGTATTTAGTCTTTTATCGTTATTTTCTCCTTTTTTTTTTATCTTTCAAGGCTGTAATCGTTGAACTGAGCCTTCTTCCTTTCATTCGTGGCGTTTTTCTTGGAAGTTCGTATAACTTTACATGCGCATACTTGCATCCGCGTCATTTCATTCAGGCAACCGAATACCTTGGCTAAAGTGTCTTTCTCGTCCATGAATGAATCTTTGGGTCTTGGTGTCGTAAAACATCATTATTGGTCGTCAGTGGTCTTGGCTGCATCGCGAGCCGTGACCTTTTCTTGAAAACAATATGAAACCGAAAAATCGGGCCACAAGCCACACACGTGGGAATAACAAAAATCAAACTCAGAGGAGGACAGACGTCTCCCCACAGAATTAGGGCATCCTCACCGGCACGCAGCCGAGTTCACATGAAAATTCCGGGTGTCTTAACGTTATGCCAGCTGTGGGGAAGTCCCATCATTCTCTTGAATCGGGGATTCGGATAGCACCCCCAATATTTAAAACAATCGGCGGAGCCAGAAAAAAAAAATTATTGGTGTGTTTGAGGGTTTCGGGGTCGTCCTTCCAACCCCATATGGGAGTTGGCTCCGGATGTTCAGTCAGCAAAAAGGGGGCCCCACTTGCTTTTACCGTGCAGCAACTCCACTGATGCTGAGCGGATGACGGGATGAATGTTGAGTCGGTGCGTTGTCTGTCCGTTACGATCCGTTGTTTTTTATCATTTTTTTTTCATGTCTCTTTTTTCTTTTGTTTCTTTTCACTCCTTAATAAAAAGACAAAAAGATAAAACATCGTCAAGTACTCCAGTTAACCTCTTTCATGCTGAGATACATAGTACTGCCGGCTTTTAGGTATCGGAATCGGGGTCCTTCATCCCCCAGCCCCCACAACCACAAGTTCCCAAAGAAGGTGGGGCCACTCCGGGGACGACCCATACAATGAAACAAACAATAAATGTCGCTGCCGATGACCCAGCTCGACCTTCCACTACCGCGATCCAAAGCCGTTTCAAGTGCATATATTCAGCAATGCAGAGCATGCGTTAACACTTGAGGAGTGGAGAGCTTTTGAGATCGGGGGGTCCTGCAAAAAACAAAAGTGGTAGAACCACTCCGCGCGGAGAACAGACATGTAAACAAACAATATCAAACTGCCTGGATGCGCATTGCTTGACCTTCCGCAGTATAGCAAAAAATCCCGTGCCTTCATTTGTCCGTGTATCGAAAGCAAAGGAGACAGACTTCACTGAACAAACAGACTGCTAATGAACCTTTTGTTTTTACCTCACTCACCTTAACCCATTGACGGCCATGTGTTTCCGTTGCTCGCTAACAGCAAATATAGAAATTACGCATTTCAGACCCCCCCCCATATAACCCCATTGTCCATTTCAAAACAACCCATAATTAAACATTCCCGCAAAAAATCCGTCATAGAACAACAGAACGAAAAAGAGTCAAAAAAAAAGGATCAAAACAGCTCACAAAATAAACAGCTCAGAATGAGTATCAATGCACGTAAAACGATCAAAAAAAAACCTTCTGCACATCATTCGCATCATTTCATATCATCTTTTTATGGATCTACCCCATTTCCGTATGGCAAACATGACTCGACAAAGTCATCGTCGCGACCTCCAATCGTGAGTCAACGGGGATCCTGACCTGCCGTAGATCCCCAACCCAAAAATACAAATCACACAAAAATGTCAGTGATCAAATGTATCAACGAGCCAATACCATGTGCTCTGCAGCGCTCCTAATACGGATGATCAGGCCGCTCCTTCAGAGGCAAACAAGGACGCCAATCCCCGCTTAAACTCCGATTCGTGGTTGTTGTTAAGCCGACCCCTGCCAAACAATGGTTATGGGAAACCTAGTTTTGCAATCTGCGGAAGAACTGTCGGGGGAGTCGGCTTGAGGCTGTTAATCCCGGATTTTCAACACAGATTCTCAAGGGTTGTAGCCCCGGCAGCTTGTTAGAAAGGCTGGGATGGACGATTGGTGAGACGGTTTTTGGATGCTGAAGAAGATCAAAATGCTGGACCGAGATGTATCGGCAATTCTGGACATCTTCATAGCAAAAGAGACAAAATAACACTGTATATGCCTATGTATCGCGTTTTTCTCTTTCCTTCATTTTTTTTAAATGACTTTTGACTCTTTTTTGTCCTTTCAGCATGCTACCTTTTGCTTTATTTCTTGAGGGAGATGTGATCATGATGTGATGTGATGAGATCAAGTGCAGGAGCCCAATATTGTTGATCACGCAATAAATTCTTGCAAGGAATAGTAATCGTTCTGGCTGAAGGCATGACGTTGGTTCAGACATTTGATGACTGTAAGCCTTCCAGTAGATGCATATACTCTTCATTCAATATAAGCTATTACAAGACTCGCGAAGGTCAAAAGTATAAATGTAATCGCTGATGGAGAATGGCTCGCGTCCCTATACTCTATCCCAAAACATGTGTATGTACATACTTTGACCCTGATGCTGACGTTTACATGAAAATTGATCATTAACCTGCGCCGAAGCATTTTTGAAGATCACGCACCGATGGCGATCACATTTGAATAATCTCTTTAGCTTTCGGCCATTGCCATCAACCTCTATACTTCGTTCCATATTATATCGATTGACCTTTGTATGGCTAAACTAGAACCAAAAAAGAAAATCAGGATAATCGATAATGATGAAGGTTGAAGCGGCTTTCCAAATAATATTGAGCGCATTTAATTAGGTGTTAAAATGGCGTTTATTGTAAACTGTAAAACAAATACAACGCGAACATGATCGCTATGCGTAAAAGCAGGACCGGCAATAAAAAACGAAAATAAAGGAATCCATCAAGAGGTGTTGTCAATACATGAAAAGGTTGACGAAATGAGTAGACCGCTTAGCATTTGCCCTTCTTGGCCTCCTTGAGGGTAGGCTTTCCACAGCTAGCGGTGAGGAGGAGACAGCTGTTCTTGTAAGTCACGCCGTCAGAACCACAGACTTCCTCGACGAGTTGGGTGTTGCACCTGAGGTTGCATCCAGGGCCGGAAGGGGGAGCGGGCATTTGCCAGTGCTGGCAACCTTGAGTTCGGCTTTCCACAGCTGGCGGTGAGGAGGAGACAGCTGTTCTTGTAGGTGACGCCGTCGGTACCGCAAACCTCCTCGACGAGTTGGGTGTTGCACCTGAGGTTGCATCCAGGGCCGGTGGGGGAGATGGCGGCGCGCACTTGCCAGTGCTGGCAACCTTGAGTTCAGGCTTTCCACAGCTGGCGGTGAGGAGGAGACAGCTGTTCTGGTAGGTCACGCCGTCGGTACCGCAGACCTCCTCGACGAGTTGGGTGTTGCACCTGACGGCGCATCCAGGGCCGGTGGGGAGGCGGCGCACTTGCCAGTGCTGGCAACCTTAAGTTCGGGCTTTCCACAGCTGGCGGTGAGGAGGAGACAGCTGTTCTGTAGGTCACGCCGTCGGTACCGCAGACTTCCTCGACGAGTTGGGTGTTGCACCTCGGCATCCAGGACCAGTACGGGGAGCGGCGCACTTGCCCTGCTGACTTGAGACTAGGGTTTCCACAGCTGGCGGTAGGAGGAGACAGCTGTTCTGGTAGGTCACGCCGTCGGTACCGCAGACTCCTCGACGAGTTGAGTGTTGCATCTGACACCGCATCCAGGACCAGTGAGAGAAGCCTCGGAAACAGAGACAGCGGCACACTCTCCAACAGAAGCTTGAGTGATGGATGCATCAAAGCATGAAGCGACGGAAAGGTTGCAAGCGTTGGAGTAAGTCTTTCCATCGGATCCACACACGGGTCGTAGACGGCAAGGCAGGAGATGGCCGCGCAGTTTGGGGCGGGGCATTCACCGGTGAAGGATTGGGTGATCGAGGCGTCCTTGCATGCAGCAACACCGAGAGCGCAGGCGTTTGGAGTAGGTCTTTCCATCGGATCCACAGACAGGGTCGTAGTTGGCAGGGCAGAAACGATCACAGGAGATGGGGGTAGCGGTGGATGTAGGGGTGGATTTGGTGGTGCGAGTGGGCCTACCTTGACCAGGGAGAGGGAGGCCAGGACGGCCGAAACAAAGAGAGAAGCGATGAGGGCGGTGATTTGCATGATTTGAAGAGGTTGAAAGATGAGGATTGGAGTGAATGGAGAGAAATGGGGGGGATGCGCTCGCTACTTATACACCCCGCATCCAATTTCTCAAAGCGTCTTTCAGGTTTTTCTTTCTTTGCCACCCCCAGTTTGCACCAGGGTTTACGTCGCGACCCACCGTTTTTTTTTTTGTATTGTCTTTACGCGAAAAGATGGCTTGCATGATGAATGATGAAATGATGAGTTGATGCGCCCAAAAATCATCATCAACTAAACCTAAAAGTTTTTAACACCCCTCCACTAAGTGATGCTTTATTCCTTTTTTTTTTCCATTTTTTGCAACTCAATCTGTAAAATGAACAGGCGCCGCTGCAGTGTTAATAAAATCAAGGGTTTTCGCACTTTTAACTTTTTTTCAGTGGAAATGAATTCTCGTTGCGCTGTAACATGCCAGCAGTCCAGGGTGCCTGTGCCATTGTTCGTTCTGACATTTTCAACGAATAATTAATTCCACGATGGGCTAAACTTCAGGGCCTCGTGGTTTGGACCCTTCATACAGAAAGACGGGGTCTTTGGCTGACTGACTGACTGCGGGCGCAGAAGGGGATGGTCCGACAAAGAGAAAAAAAAATAAGGTGATATGAGGGTTCGTGATTTTTCAACAATGAAAAGACGCCACCAAAGAAAATCCTTTGCAAACGTGGAAAACTAAATCGTCGTGTCAATGAATCGAAATCGAAGGAAAAATGTATAATAAAGGCGATAAAAAATATTTGAGACAACGGTAGGAGAAAGGATGATCATTGGCAAGCGCAAGCCCAAAAATAGCCGAAACTTCAAAGCATAGAAAGCATGACATTAAGCAACGATAACGTAATATCCATTGGCAGTGAATTCAACAAAAGACGTTGAAATAAAAAAAAATAATACACGCATTCGGTGTGTCGTCTTTATTTCAAAACCACCTTCACCTCCCTCGCAACCCTATTCCCTGCCCTCACAGCTCCCTCCAAAAACCCCGCGTACATATCATCGTCTCAGACGACGCAAACAAGATTTTTGGTACAACTTTGGTCGACACGTCCTTGCCTGTTTCGCTCGTATTGAGGCCGAGGATGGGTTCGCGAAGATTCTTGCCGCCATCATGAGGATGTTGAAAGTAGGAAGGGTGACCGGGAGGATTGCGGCCATCGTCGTGGAAGATGTTGGTGTCGTGGCTCCACGCGTGAACATGGAGACGGATGGGATGCGTGGAAAACTTGGTGGAATCCTCCATACCATCAATCACGCGTAGGTTCAGGATATGAGGAATTTGATTAACATCGTCAAGAACTTGCTTAAGCCAGTAGCGTGCTGATTCTGGTAAGCCTGGCACGGAATCCTTCAACTTGGTCAAAGGTCGGTAATGGTGAATGAAGCGGATGGCCATAACGTGTGTCCATTTGTCTTGTTAGTCAGGCTTAATGACGAAGGGGGTGGCGGTGGGGGTATGGCAAAAGCAACAAGGCATGAAGTGCCGTCTTTTGAAGAAGGATCCTTTGCGATATCTGCGGTCGAGGCATCCATCATCTGCATCACATGATGTGATCTCAATCGAAGGTGATCCACTGGCCGTTGAAATTGCGATCGCCACCATGGGCCTTCATACTCAAAGGCTACTTTAGCAGTACTCGCCATCCAGATATTCTGCGAGCGCATCGCTGCGAGCCTGGATTCGCCCAAAAGTGGTTCGACATTTCCGGTAGTGGGTTGTTCACGAAGAAGGGTGACGGTGCCCGCGAGAAGTCTTGGAGGAAGAGCCAGAACAGCATGATCTGCCGACAAGGATTTCAAACCATCAAGTCCATCTGAATTGACTCCCCCTGGATCGTTTGCCTTGGAACTCCCATAGGTAACCTCTACTGCATGGGACTGCCGAAGAACGACCTTAGAAACCTTAGCGCCAACTTGTAGACTATACTCCAGCTGACCACCACTCTTCTCCGCCATCGAAATTAACCTCGTTTGCATCGCCTTTACCACCTCTGCCTACCAAAAAAGACCTTAATTAGTCTTGACATAGTCCAATGGGGCATCTCACCATTCCACCCTTGACCCTCACTTCCCCACTACTTCCCCCAGGATGCTGAAAAGTCTCAACCCTAATCTCCTTCATCAGCTTGATCATCTCCACATTCTGAGGCCACACCCAAGCCACCCACATCGATACCCCTCTCCACCGTCCTCGCTCGACCACCAACATCCACCCCAGCTTCCAGCATGGTCAACTTGAGCTTACGCTGTCCCAATCCACATGCGATGCGGTAAGCAGCCGTGAATCCAGAGAGACCTCCACCGACGATAACGATATGCCTTGTATCTGTCATGGTTATCACTATAGTCGAGATGGGACGAACGACTGACTGCTCGTCGTCTATTTATCTGGCCATGTTATTTTTTTTGCGGCAAAAGGTTTGAAATTGAAGAAATAAAATGGCAAGCCAAACACCCTGCTTCTAAAATATATTTTACATCTTATTTCAAATCACAACCGCCGGAACTTCTTTTGAATAACAAATCATCTCCATCCCAACGCCTCGCTCTGGCCATACTCTTTAAACTGCCTCCACAATCCACGTAAGCTCTCCTCATACTCGACGTGCTTGACAACCACGTCTCTTACAAATACCACCCGTGCGCGCCAAGACAATAATCCACGTCCTCATATGCAGCGTAAGGAAAACGCGCATTAAAATAAAGGCTCCGTCGCGTTAATACAAACCCCCATGTTGCATGTACATCCATACAAGTAGATTGGTTCAGAAAACATACCCCCACACCCGAGGATTGAGAGTTCGAAACGTATCATGGAATCGGTTCTTGTTTAATTTGTTTAGCTTTCTATCGCTGTCTACATGCATATCAGTTATCTTTATGGTGACCATGAACATTTACTTGCGCCTTCCCAATCTTTTTCCATGCATAACTTTTATTCTCTTATGCGCATCCTCCATTTCTACACCATTCCGGTTGCAACCGCGATGCTGCTATACCCATACTGACAAGTTTATCAGTGAACACTGCAAGGCGTGGAAGAGCTTCTGAGACTTTTTTCTGAGAGGAATCGGAGAATGTCCACCAGGATTCGGCGGCGGCTGCGGCGCGAGGCCAGATTTTGCTGTCAATCGTGTGTGCTTCAGACTAAAGAGTCATGGTGAAAGCGGATTAAAATGAGCATGCGTAACATTAAGTGAAGATAATCAAAAAAAAAAAGTGGAGTTAAAGAACGAAAGATGAGAAGGAAAGCTGTGAGATACTACAAAAATGAAAGAAAAATAAAAAAAGAAAAAAAAAAAAAAAAGATTAACATAGAAAGGATGACATGGAAAACAACAAGTACCTGTTCAGTCCACAATGCAACCTCCCCACCCAACACCCCCTTTCTCAAGTCCCCACTAACACCTCCCACTAAATCAAACCCATACATATCCTGCCACGTCTTATACGGATCACACCAACTCTTCCCACCACGCTCCAACCACCCCCCACCCCCACAATCCAAGTAATACGCCCCATAATCCGCCCTCACAACCCGATACCCCATCCCCAAAATCTCATTCACGCTCTCCCCCTTTCTCCACGTCTGCACAATCGTGCGTTTATCAAGGTTGGCTTTATGTTCGAGGACTGCTTCTTCCCATGCATGGGGGTGCGGAGAGAGGGAAGAGGACAGTGTGTAGGGAGACGAGGAAATCGGAGATGAGGTCGTTGACGGATTTGGAGGTGCGTGACATGTGGGAGGAGATTGTTGGGTTGTCTGAGTAGCAGGCTGAATTGACTTCGTCGGTACCGAGATGGAAGAGGGGGTCTTTAAACCAAGTGGTCATTTCGCGGATGAGAGTGGCAACGATTTCAACGTTTCTTGGTTTTGTATGTCGATTTGACCACATGGAGGCTGTTTGGTGTCCATATGGAAAAAAAATTGAGTACGAGATGATGACACCATTCAAGACGAATAGAAGAAATGCCAAAAAAACAAAAAGAAAAAAAATAGAAGAATAATCGAAATCCAAAAAATAATAGAAAAAGAAAGGGCTAATGAATTTTAAATTACCGCCGCGCAGTACTTTTCCCAATTCGGCTGCACATTATCACAAACCGTCAATCCCTCTACCCTCTCCCCCAACTATACGCATGTCCAGGTACATCAAATTCCGGTATAACCCTAACTCCTCTCTCCTCAGCGTACTCCACAACCCTCCCCACATCCTCCTTTGTGTAAACTGAAAGGGTGAGTACGCGCCAACGCTTAACCCTGGCACAGATGTGCTTATAACCGGGAAACTCTGGGAATCGACTATATGCCAGTGAAGCACGTTGAGCTTGGAGTAGGCGAGACCGTCGATGGTGCGGAGGAGGGAAGGAACGGGGATGTAATGGCGGGAAGTGTCGAGAAGAAGACCGCGGTGAGGGTAGGCGGGTGAGTCACTTATAGACCATGGGGTGTTCTATTAAATGGCGTGAGTCTTATTTAAAATTGGGAAGCACGTACGGGAATGGTAAAGCCTGGTTTGTAGCCATTGACATTCTTTAATCCATCACATCCCTTTTCCTTTAACGTAAATGCCGGAACCCTGTGTAGAATTTAGCCACATTAACCGATGTTATGTAAACGTACTTGGTGTTTGGTATAATCAGCTGCGATAACGTCTCCAAAGCCCTAAGAGCACCAACAGTGTTTTCCGCCTTTATTACCACCCCATCCTTATCCACCGACAACGAATACGACTCCGCGGCATCCGCAATTGCAACCTCATCCCCACTCTCCAATTCCACCATCACTTTCATCTTCTCCCCCTCCCCTCGACATCCCACTGCCGCAAACCTCTCCACAAACCTCCGAAACGCTCTCTGCAGCCTCGGCGACGTTCTCTTCAATTCAAGCTCAAACATCCAAGGGTCAATAACGAGTGTTGTTTCACCGGATGTCACGGAGCGGGGTTTTGGCCACAGGAGGTTTGAGGGGATTGGGGAAGTTGTGAAGTGATGTTGGAGAGGGTTGCGGGTGGGGTGTAGGTTGTGCCGAGGTTCATGGTTGGGTTGCAAGATTGTTCGGAAGGCTTCGGACGGCTGTATACGATTGCGATGGGGATGATGGTTGCGAGGAGGAGGACAGTGGTGATGGTCATGATGGTAGGGAGATTATGGCGAAGTGTGGATTTGGGAATGTGTGAACTCTGTATAAGGTATGCAGAGATTTAGGGTCCAAAGCTCGTTTGATGATAGAGTCTACGAGGCGCTTACCTGCATTGGTGTTGTTTCCAGCGCCATACTGTTGACTCGAGGAGTTTCCGTCTTTAAGCCGAGTCCGTCTTGTTGTTTCATGACCCTTTTGTCGTTGAGTCTTGTCTTTGTCAAACATTCCAGACTCGGCAAGGATGGCTGAACACGACTCGCCTCAAGACTCTTCCTTTGACCCTGGACCTTCTGTTTTATGGTTTTCTTTATGGTTTTTCTTTATATTTTCGTTTAAGTCACAACGTCGTTGCTACAGCAACAGCACTTTCTTGCTAAAGACTGGCAGATTCCGTTAATATCTATGCTCGACGTGCAGCATGCTCTCTCAAACAGCTGAAAAGGAATACATCTATCATACGCGCGCACACGTAGGTTCAGAATAGACAACTACAAATTGCAGGTTGGCAGTTGCTTTGTAAAACAGAGGCAGTGCCTAAGGCCGAGCTTTTACGCGAGGTCTACGTATTAATGCAAATTTATAGACAGAATTCCTTTTTTCTATTAGAAAAAGGCAGGTTTTCAAAAAAAGCTTCCAAATTGGCATTATTAGACCAAACCTAAGTACCATGCGCTGTCGAGGAGGAAGCATCGGTCATCAAATAGAACCGCAACAATATCCATCACCGCTATCATCGCCCTCTTTGCCTCGACGGCCGTCATGTCTTTCCCGTTTCCCGACTTCTTCAACCCCCCACGTCCCAAACCCTAGCTGTTCACACGCATTTCGCACCCAACCTGTTTTCTAACGACCGAACCTGCACCAACCTTTTGCTACCTCACAAAGGCAGCGGTGGCATACCTATCATTCGGATATCCCAAGGTATCTGTCCCGTGATGGCTTTGTCAGTGGCCAGTATGCGAGAGTCCTCACAGCTATGGCAACTATATAATTTTAAAAGCCATAGTCTTATGCCGATGCTTTCGGTGAATAACTATCTCGCCTGTGCGATAATGATGTCCTGTTTTCCTCAAACCCTGCAGTCTAAGATGGTCTCTTAAATATCTTCATCTTCCCATCTATAATCTGGTTTTTTACTTCTTTACTCGCCTAGCAGGAATAATGAAAGAAAGTGAGGCGAATTCCTCCGTCGCACGTTTTTTCAGGCAGACTTTGGTAAGGAAAGAAAACATGTGGCGTCTCAGCCCATGAGCTGTGCAGTAGGACCGCGTTACAATAAATAAATCTTTCCTCTTTCAATACTTTTGGCAAGGAAAATGAAGAGACATCAAAGATGGAAGCCCAGCATTTTAATACGCTCGTTTGCTGTAAACGAACCGTCTGTGAGCAGTGGTTTTCACCCTTGAGATGCTTATTAAAAACGATCAGGAATACGTACGTATCGAGTCAGGAAACTTTCCTTTTATAATTTTTAACAAAAGATGCTTTTTTTTTTCTGTCTCATGTGTCGCTAAAGGCCGAGAGTTGCTGTACAAATACAATCCAAGCATTGCGAATAATAGTAAAAGATAGCAAGTAACCATTACAAGGCAGTTTTCAGATTATAAAATTAACGATTTTTAAAGTGTTGCCGCACCATAGAGTCCCATCGCAACGCGGAAGGAACAAACAAAAACGGATATAATCTGCAACATCGTCAATTCCACTACTCTCGTTCGCCCTCTTCCCCAAAACATTCCCTCTTTCCCATTACACTTTTCTATCAACTGCAAGATGCGCATAGCCTTCATCATCGCCCTCCTCGCGTCCACGGCCGGTCTGGCGTCCCCTCTTCCTGGCTGCCCCTTCAATGCCGCCCCTCAAGTACACGACATGGCCTCTCCCATAACACCTAATGATGATTTCAATCCCATCGTAATCATACACCCTCTGACGATTCCTCTCCTAACGAGCACCCCCGCCGCGTTAGATGATTCTCTGTCCACTGAACCTACTGACACTGAACCCATTGATCCTCTGGCCGAACATAATGACTTTCACACTGAACCGATTCATTCTCCGACCGAACCTAATGACTTTCTCGGCGAATTTGACGACTTTCACACCGAGCGCACTGATCCTCCGGCAGAGACTAATGACTGGCCTACGGAACTCACTGATCATCCTGACGAGCCTAACGCCTTCCACACGAGCCAATTGATGACTTTCCCGCTGAGCCCCATTGGATTTTCACGCCGAGCCTTTTGATCTCCAACCGAACCCAATCACTTTCCCGGCGAATTTGACGACTTTCACACCGAGCCTACTGATCCTTTGGCGGAGCCTAATGACTTGCCTACGGAACTCACTGATCATCCCACCGAGCCTAATGACTTCCACGCCGAGCCAACTGACCCTCTGGCTAACGCTAATCAATCTCCGGCTGAACCTAATGACACTCACACCGAGCCAACTGATCCTCCGGCGGAGCCTATTGACGCACACACGGAACACATTGATCTTCCCGCCGAACCTAAGGACAGCCACCGCAACCACAGAGTCTCCCATTGAGCTCACCGACTCTCCCATCAAGCCCACTGATCATTCAACCAGCGAACCTACTGAACTTACAACCACACTCATTGATTCTTCCCCAAAACCCACGGATCCCAATGAAGCAACTACAAAACTCACTGAATCTTTTTCCATTGAATCTATAGACTCTTCCCCAAAACCCACGGTTGATTCTTCCCCAAAACCCACGGATCCCAATGAAACAACTACAAAACTCACTGAATCTTCTTCCATTGAACCTACTCCAACTACGCCAACTGACGGAAAATCCACCGAACCTTCCAACACTCCTACCGCATTCACTGATTCTCCCATCAATTTCACCGAATCTCTCACCAAACCGACCAGTTCTCTAATCGATCCCACTGGTTCTCCCATCGATCCAATTAATAATCCCATCACAACAACCGAACCTCCTCCTGAGTCAACTGACGTCCCTACCAAACCCACTGGCCTTTCCACTGGCCCTCCACTCCCACCTCTTCGCTCAAATCCCAGACCTCCACCACCACCATCATCCCACCTCCAAAACTACCATCCCAAACTCGTCCACCATCCCTCCTCGACTTCATTTCTCCCCCCACAACCTGCATCACAGAAAACTGCCCAACCCGATTCGAACCAGTCTGCGGCTCCGACTTTGAAAACTACAACAACGCTTGCGGGCTCCGTAATAGCGCTTGCGCCGATCCCTCCCTCACCCAGATCTTCAATGGTCTCTGTCCTGATAGCTGTGAAAGAGGTTTCACTTGCCCCACCTACTTGAATCCCGTTTGCGGATCTGATGGTCAAAGTTATATTAACGCATGTGAACTCAGTATCGTCACTTGTGGGGATCCTCTTATCACTCTGATCTCTCGTGGTGTATGTCCTGATCTCTAGAAGGGCTCACACCGCCACTTTTCCTTCGACAAAGTTGTTACCACAAAGACCGCAACCCAAGCATTTACTAGAATTTTTTCAAACGATTCTTTCTCCATTTCGTCCACTAGTGCCCCGAGCTTCCAATACCAATATAGAAGTGAAGAACGAACCGGCTCCTGCGGCTCCCATAAACAACATCCAAGGCGTGATTCATCACTCCAATCCTCTCATTTTTAGACCCAAGATTCAGTCTCAACTTTTCGTCTTTTCCTACTGTTCTGAATATTCATGTTTTAGAATATATAAATAAAACGTTCATCCAATTTACACGTTGAAGGAATGACATGGGCTGATGGACGGACGACGAAGCGCTGTTTGGCACCTCTAAAAAAAAAATGATTTTTGGTGATGCTGCATTGATACATGGCATGTCATGAACACCAGTTGAGTTGAAGGCCGCTGCTTGTCCTCAAAGTCATCCCACCCGCCTCACATCCACACACCCCAAGACCACCCCACTCTGACTCCCAGTTCTCTGGCATATTCTGTCTTCTGGACGGTGGGTCGCGAGTCCTTAACCTTGTAGTGTCATGAACTCGTTTTTTCTTGTCTTTTTTTGTCTTCTCCAAATTCGTCCTTTGTTAGGGGTTTTACGTCCTTGGGGCACCTTTGGGGTTTTCACGAAAAACCCCTTTTTTCACGGCATTTCGCAATAAAAAATGGCACTGCCCGCGCTAAGTCCCTATGTATGTCTGCAGCTTGTATCATATCGGTGTGAGAAAATGGCGCAAGACAACGTCAAGCCGAGTCAGGATATATGACAAAAAACCCCTAACCGTGAGTCCGTCAAGCCGATTAGTGTTTTCTGCTACCCACCAACTCATTAATCTTTATCAGGAATATCCTGGGTATTCGAAACATTTGGCGCATACAAGCTATTGTTTCGACTCAATGTGAAGCTGTTTTCTGCACACCGTAAACTCTCGGCGATTAAAACGCGCTCAGCCTACCTGTCCGTCGAGTATAAAATCCCCTCTCCTTCCACCTATTTCCCCATATCAACACACAACACATTTCATTTCACAACCGCCTATATACTCCACAAAACAAAACTAAACATGCTCGCTATCGCCACCATCATCTCCACCCTCCTCCTCACCACCATCTCCGCAGCCCCTCTTCCCGGCGGCCCCTCCAACCGCGACCCCTGCGTTAACGTCGGCTACGTCCCCGTCTGCGTCTCCGACCAATTCACCTTCTACAACGCTTGCTACTACCGCGAAGCCATGAAAACCAACCAAGAGCTTCGTCGCGCCAACGCTAAACCCGTCGCGGGTCCCTGCAACGACTGGCCGATGCCGTCTCCGCTCCCGAGCCTGTCGACCCTTGTGTGAACGTTGGGTATGCGCCAGTGTGCGCGCATCAAGGCACTTTTTACAACAGGTGTTACTTTGAGGAGGCCAAGAAGACTGTGGAGGAGTTGAGGGGTGCGGATGTGACGGTTGTGGAGGGGCCTTGCAATGACTGGCCGATCCCCACTGCAGCTTCACACTAAGCTGTGATCTCTATATTCTTTTTTTTTTGTTCCCTCACTTTTTTGATGTTGTTCAGACCTCCTATGATGTCTTCTTCTTTCCTCATATCATTTGTTTGTTTTTAACCTGGTATGACCGCGATATGGGCCCTTTCCTCTCGTCATTCTCATAATTATGGTGTTGTTCTTCATTCTTTTGGTTTCCCCCGTCTACATAACGGCATGGACCAGTGCTCTTAATAGAATATATGATCGTCATAAACTCTTTTTCTCAAAAATATGCTAGAATACGTTACTGACCATACATGATGTTGATAGAAAAAGCATTATGGCGTTCGCATTAAGCATTGAATTACGGCATGAGATTCTTTAAACTCGTTGAGGTCAGATTGTTTACTTGAATTCCAATAATCGAAAACCCCGGATTGAATTGATATATCACCACTAACGATTTTAATACAATCAACACTTTTTACTTATGGCTGTTTATATGGTATCATACGCCGTTTACATAATATCATATGCCGTTGAGTTGAGGTTCGTTGACGTGAATCGATATTATTGCCACAATTCTTCGTGTTGACTCACCGTTTTCGCTAATTTTTTTTATCATCTCAAAACCAAAAATGAAGACCAAGATACATCCGCACCTCCTCCACTCCAACCCAACCCACGTCACCATCAACAACGTCCTCATGCCGCTCAACCCAACCACAGGACGTCCAGAAGTCGGACCTGCCGTCCACATCATCAACGACAGAGGCACTCCCGTCCTTGGACCGCTGACTCCAGGAGAATCTTATCGACTTGTTTGCGCTTGGGATGTAGGGACGTTGGATTGGGCCACTGCTGCTGCTTTGAGAGTGAGAGGAGAAAGTGGGAGGAAGGGTTGGGAAAATGGCGGGCCTGGATGGGATCAAGGTTGTGGGGGGACAACGACCCCAGAGAGGTGAGTTGATTGTGGTTTTTCTCTTTAGGGAGGCTGACCATAGGCTTGTGGTTCTAGGGATGCTCTACACTCGATGAGACCGCTACCAGTGATTTACACCAGCAAGGCGAACGCTTACAGCCCATTACCCTTCACATCCTACTAGGCAAGCAAGAATTCTGAAGGAGTACTCAACATCAGCACCCGCAGTCTTCCAACACATTCAACCCCTACAACACCCACAACATATTCGCACACACACACATCATCTGTACATATTTTCTTCTTCATATTTTAATAGGACATTAAAATAAACGCTGCTATATAGTTGACGGCCTTCCATCGCTTTCTTTTTTTTTGACCCCATCACCAGCATAAGCATCATCATCATCATGGAAATTTCTTCAGCACCGTCACAGCCTCAACAATCTGCAAGAATCACCACCAAACGCTGTACCCGCACAACTCTCCACCAGCAGCGCCTTATCCACCACACCCAATACACTGTCACACCCACCCACACCCAATGTACCCGTAGATATCATATCTCTAGCAATTCCAGGAGTAGTGACGGTTGCAACCAACACCAATGCCGCAGCGTCCTCCGATGCTGCAAATGTCAAACGTACTTACAAGAGACGCTTGCTTTAAGTCACCAGGGATGGAAAGGAGCTTTCTTTCTCAAGCTTGGACTTGAAGCAAGCCCATACCGACGTCCAAACCACCAGTGCACAAACGCCTTGCTCATCTTTAACAAACCCCTTCAGGTATGATTGCGAGGATGTGAGAGTCTGCATTCCCAAAAAAGTTATCCAAGAATAATATTTATATAGTTTTAATGAGGTCAGCAGGCGACTAACAGACTGGCCGCGACAAATGGAAGGCGCGGGTCATTACAGGTTTAAAGTATGAGATTCAAAAAGAAACCGGTCTAAAAGGCAGAAACAGGGCTGACGAGTAAGCAGATGATGGCAGAAGCAAACAATAGTTTCCACAAGGCGAAAGAAGACGTCTGGCGGGAAGCGTTCGACTTTTTAAGAAGAAAAGTGAGGGGCAGTGTTCCTTTTTTCGTCGGATATAATGAAAGAAGTACAAGCTTGGTCACCAGCGGCGAAAGGGAGGAGCTGACGTATTTCTGTAACAACATCAGCGCGAAGAGTGCTGTTGCCGGTTTCGGCACCGGCGCCTGTCCAACGGTGGATCCAGGTGGGGTTGGTCGTGGTCTCACATTCCAGACCTGTCTTGGCCTGTCCTGTCTTGGTGTCGACGCAATTGAAGGCAGTCAGGTTACCGGGCCATTGGGCGGCTGGCTTGCATCCTTCTGGCTCCTTCAAGTTGAGGAGGAGAGAGGATGATGGTGAGAGAGGCTGAAGAGGCATGATGGCTGCTGTTGTTGCTGGGTTGGATGGGATGGTGAAAGTGGTGGGATGGGTGATTTATAGCAGGAGGATGCAAAGGTAAAGAGACTTTTATTTTATTTATCTCACTTTCAACAGCTGCCCCCCAACTCATGCTGATTGCTGACTGACTCCCCTTAAGTTGCGCTACCTACCGAATAAGGTGATAGAGTTTAAATTCTTGTGTCCGTGTAACATATACGCCAAATTCTTGTGCTTTGTGTAGCGTGCTGAGTGAGGAAGTATTGCAGATCCACGCGGTAATCTACCTCATAGGGATTCAGTTTATAATTTTGTGCTCACAGCCTGTCAAGTGCACCCTCTTCCTCCTTCAAGTTCTCGTTTGTGCTGATCTGCAAAAGGACACAAAAATTATATTCGTGGGTTTCTCCCAGAACCTTGCGGTTCACCAGCCCTTTTAAAAGTTGATGTCTGTGTCTCTGTGCGGTTGCTTACTGCTTCAAACGACATGATATTCGAGTAACGAAACTACAGTATCAGAATGACCATAAAACGCAATGGGATCTACGACAAGGGAGTATTGAGCTGGCACTCGAGTCTTTTGAGGCGATATTGATGGGGTTCGCGGAGAGGATGCGGCAGGTGGGTTGTTGGCCGACAAGTGTCGGTTCATGAGCTGGGTGTTCAATCCGTGGGTTCCGACGAGGATGTTGAAGGGCGTATATAGCGGCGGGTTTCGTTGAAGCGCATTTAAAATTCAACGGCAGCTCTGTGGTTTTGTTTTTAAATGTAAAGAAGAAAGAAAAAAAAAAAACAAGAAATCCTAAAGCGATTTATTCAATTTGTAGATATATTTGTTATGAGGTGTACGAATTACTACAGACAATAATGTAGTTACAGAAAGAGGTCCCGACAAGCAGAAGGTTAACATCATTGCGGGAGAAGAGTTATCAGGCAAAAGCAGGGCTGACGAATAAGCTGATAATGGCAGCAGCGAGGAGAACCAAAGCAAAGGGAGAGGTTTTCAGCTGACGCGAAGCGTTGGAATTTTTCATGAGAAAAGTGAGAGAGGCGTTCCTTTTATCGTCGGATACAATAAAGGAGGAACACTCTTTGTCGCCAGCGTTGAAAGGAAGGAGTTGACGCACATCTGCCGCGAAATCAGCTCGAACGGTGCTGTTGCTAGAGTCTGCAGCGGCTCCCCTCCAGCGGTTGACCCAGGTCGTGTTGGCTGCGGTCTCACATGATAGCTCTACCTTGACATCTCCAATCTTGTTGTCTACGCAATTGTAGGCAGTCAAGTTTCCTGGCCATTGTACGGCTGGCTTGCACCCTTCAGGTTCTCTCAAGTTGAGGAAAAGAGTGGGTGATGAAGTATTTGACGTCGAGAGGGACATGGCGATGGTTGGGAGGTAGGAAGGTAGGTACCTGCTGCAGGGTGCGGATGAGTAAGATGAGGTGGACTCCTGAAAGGTTTAGAAGTGAATGAGTGAGTGAGTGAGTGAGTGAAAGATGGAGGAAGGTAGAGCGGAGGGAAATGAGGGAATCCTTTTCCATTATTTGTTATCGCCCGTCTCTTATAACATGCTTGTGTCCTGCTCTTTGTTTGTGATCCAGCAGCCCTGCCTCCGATTTCCTCTTTAAGCAGCTTCCAATTAAGTTTAAACTCTTGTGACTCCGCAGGGCTTTGGTCCACCATACACCAAAAAAGGAAGTGTTGCATATCCATTCGGTAGAATTTATTTTATATGACTTTAATAGAAAATAAAACGCGTAATATCATCAATCACCACGCGTCTACGCGTCAACGAGACTCAAAACATCCCGCAGAGAAGCATGAACTATTAACTTGAATATAATGGGTTTATTCAGAAAAGAAGAGGATCGGAGAAAACAACAGACATTTTGTTTTAGGAAGAGCCGGAGAGGACTTGGAGCGACAAATTTGTCGGCTACAAAATTATTTTCTCGTTGTGCTCCAACATCCAATTTACCTCTTAGAAATGCATGTTGGTGGGTACTGTCTGGTGCTGCTTTGCAACTCAATATTTTGGATAAAGGAAACCCCCTTTCCTTTGACTCTGATGTGACGGTACCTGTACCATACATCACGGAACGCAAACATACATGCGCGCGTGATTCTCCTTTCAACACTCCCACCTTAAGGCGCATGCATGCGATAAGATATTTTATTAAGGTTAACCATATCCTTAAAATAACAAAGCCGTTTTCTTGTGTTCGAGACAAATTTACAAATGTATTTTATTCGGCTTGTAAGTTTATTTTACGGTCTGGTAGTGCTTTGCAATTTGCAAACGACATATATACGGACCTTCCAATAGGTGCATCGAGAAAGTAACGAAAAGAAGTCGTGTTATCTCCATCGCCCCTTCGCGCATGCAGTTGAAAATGGACTTGTGATCAGGCGTGATCGATCGATCTAGTCGAGGCGCGCGGGCACACTGAAAAGAGCCGAGAATCTGCCGACTCTATATGAATCCAATTAATCGTACTATTATAGTGCAACGCCATCACCATAAATGGGATAATTGGAGGAAATAGTTTGATTGTTAACACGAAAGGGGTATGGCTAATATGAGTGCGTCTGCTCGGTGAAGAAGAGAACAGCGACCGCCGCCGTCCGTTCGTGTGTTTGGGAAACCCGTCTCGAAGGGGGTATTTTTGGATGAGCCTGAGGATCTACCTGACATTAATTACTTCCTCAATGGATCAACGCCCATCCGTCGCATCGCCGTCGGCTTCGGTGTCATTTATTTCCAGCATCAAAGATACAGGCGCTTGACGTACCAATTACCTGAAGCTTCACCCAATTAACAGATCTGCCTGCGGATTACGGGCCGGGGATGCACAGCTCAACGGTTTGGACCGGCGGCCAAGGACGCCTATGGTGTAGTTCCAGCCGTCGCCCTGATAAAAGGATCCGCTTCTCTTGATAGATTATCCTTTCTTACGACATAAACTGCTCTTACAAAGTGTCCGGGAGCTATATGTAACTATCCTGAAGCAGGCGATGGAGTTTTGGTGCTGCGGTCAAACAGATGGGTTTTTCAAATATTGTCGACGTCGAGACCATTTTGTCTCGACCTCAGGGTTTCTTTTTTTATCCTCTTCGATTTTTGATGCTCCAGCCTAGCTAGCTAGCTAGCTCCCTGCTCTTTTCTAGGTTGAAATTTCATCTGATATTTATGTGCTTGCTGCTGATGTTATAGGATATTCATATAACGCGGGCTAAAGATCTCGCATTACGCCTCAACAATCTACCTTAACACCTCTAGTCACACTACCATCAAGAGTCTACGATAACTTTTCATTTTCCACTTCCCTTCCACAGGTGGGAATGATGAGAGGATAATCAAGAATGAGGCAGAAAAAAAAAAAAAAACACATTAGAAAGCGAACACGCATAGTTGAGGGGCATGAAGGCATAAGGTGTTAGATGTGCGTCACTTGCAATAACGGGATGATCAACAAGGAAAGGGAAGTAGATTTGCATGATCTTAGATTTTTTTTCAAATAAATATAAATAGAAAAGAAAAGAAAAGAAATAAAAACCAACACGTAACCATCCAAAGAGAAACTAAAGTTCCGGTCAATTCTTACGTAAAACTCCACCACCTCCATGACCGTTCCTGACAGCATTTTCTATCGCTTTCGAGACAATTTTCTTCGATTCTCGTGCAGAAACGGACCACCTCCATATGCCCTTGTTCATCCATCCGTATCTCGTAAAGACTTCCACCCAATTCTTATGTAGAAAACGAACCACGTCCAAATGCCAGTGTTCCGCCGCCTTTTCCGTAATGTCTTTCGTGCAGCCTTCCCTTCGATGATCATGGCGGAAGTGAACCAATCTATCTTAGTTCAAAGCAGCCTTCTTGACGATGTTCGTGAGGAATTAAACTAAATCGAGGTGTACAATTTGGCGGCGTCATTCATGGATCTCGAAGAAAAGTGGTGGGATCCCACCGCAGCATTCAATTGTCCATAACGTTGTTATTGTTGACTGCAGGATGATGGCTATGGTAGTCATATAACCAGGAGGTGACGGCAGTGCATAATAATAGATGGGGCGAGATCCTGGGACTTGAAGTTACAGCTTATCATAAAGTTTGACGGCGATCTCTTGGGAGACAGGGAGGAAGTAGTTGGGCGGCTAATGAAGGGAATAAAGGCAAATGTGAGATCGGGAGGGAGCAGAGGTAGGTTCGGGCATATGCACTCCAGATTATGGATAGTTCAAGGTCGTTGATGTATCGAAGGATTTTATGACGAATCTCTGGTGGAAGCAAGGCGAAGGATTAAAAGTTCGTGGACAGCAAACAGACGATGAAGCAGTGTCGTAACAGTCTGAAAGATCAGACAATCCTTGACTGCGGAATTTTTCAGTTCGCTCATCAATCTGCACTCACCGACGTCGACGAAAGCCATAGGAGCATCCCATTCAAACCCATAGCCAACATGGACCCAGATCTCTACGACGAATTCGGTGAGTTTACCCTTACTTTCTCTTCAGTATCAACGGTGCATGCTCTTTCTACAATGTACTGACAACAATTCTTTTCTTTGCTTGGGTTTCACTTGAATGCAGGCAACTACATCGGCCCGGATCTCGAGGAAGACGAAGAGGGGGATGATTTTGGATTTGGCGGTCCTGCTGGAGGTTAGCAGGAAAGGACCAGGAGGAACAGAGCCCGGACGGTCGAATGGATGAGGATGGCAGAGAACCTTGGCAGAATGATGGCATGGCGTTGATGCAAGTGGATGGTGGGTTTCGTAACTTTTCGGAGAGACATAATGCGCTAATTCGATGTACTCAATAGCTCCTCCTCGAGTGCTGTTGTTCTACACGAAGATAAAAAGTACTACCCAACTGCCGAGGAGATTTATGGACCCGATGTTGAAACGATGGTGCAAGATGAAGATACCCAACCCCTTACAATGCCCATTATCGCGCCTTTGAAGAAACCCAAAACTTATATTCAAGAAAAAGATCTCCAGAAACCAAATTTAGCAAAGAGTAAGGATGCGAAAGAGCAAAACAAATCAGGCTGACTTTAACAATTAGATTCATGGCGGATTTACAGAGCTACCCAGACCACGTCCGAAACGTTGCGTTTATAGGACACCTTCATCACGGAAAGACGTCACTTATTGATGTGCTTGTTACTCAAACACATAATGTGGATTGGTCACCCGGAGATGATATACGATACACGGATGTTCACGATATGGAGAGACAGCGTGGGTTGAGCATCAAGGCGAAACCTATATCTTTGGTTATGCAGGATGTTCGTGGGAAAGCTACTTGTTGAATATTCTTGATACCCCTGGGCATGTAAATTTCTCGGATGAGGTGGCAGCTGCCGTGAGATTGGTAGATGGTGCGGTAATTGTGGTGGATGCTGTTGAGGGGGTAAGCTCTTATCCTTTGGCCTAATCGCTTTTCTGGGTTAAAGTTAAAAATGGCTGATATATATTTTGTCGTCAGCTGATGGTTACGACCGAGAAGATGATCCAGCATCTTGTTAATGAGAACATACCAATGACTTTGGTCATCAACAAGATGGATAGATTGATTTTGGAGTTGAAATTGCCGCCAAGTGACGCATATTTTAAAATTAAGCATACTTTAGAAGAGCTAAATTCCCTCATCGAGTTAGTATATTCTTTTTGTTTTTCTCAAATTCGTCCTTTTTCTTTTTTTTTTTGTTCTCACCACTTTTCCAGAAAATGCCCTGGTGGTGAAAAGTTTAGGTTTTCGCCTGAACTTGGAAACGTGTGTTTTGCGTCGAGTCAGTTTGGATGGTGCTTTTCCCTCAAGTCTTTTGCTAAAATGTATTCTGAAACACACGGTTAGTATTATTTCCTCAAACTTTGTAGTGGGTCCGATCAACATTTATGCTCATAATCTTACGCGAATACACAGGATCCGCTTTTAACATTGACGACTTTGCTGTGCGTTTGTGGGGTGATATCTATTTTGACGATCGCCGCCGCTCATTCCGCAAAAAGCCCCATCGTGAAGACGCTCAACGTACTTTTGTCCACTTTATTCTTGAGCCTCTCTACAAACTTTACGCTCAAGTCCTTGGAGAGGACACAAAGACGCTCACTTCCACTCTTTCATCCCTTGGTGTTTACCTTAAGCCGTCTGTTCTTGCTATGGACGTGAAGCCTTTGTTGACGATTGTCTGCGTGTCGTTCTTTGGCGTGTCGACGGGTCTTGCTGATATGATTGTTAGCAAACTTCCGTCACCTGTTGAGGGGGGTCGTAGGAAGGTTGAGCGGATTTTCACTGGAGATATGACGTCTGATGTTGCAGAGGCAATGCGGAAGTGTGACCCGGAAGGACCTCTTATGATTCATATTACCAAGCAGTACAACTCTGAAAATATGGATGGATTTGAGGCTTTTGGAAGGGTGATGAGTGGAACTGTTAAAGTTGGGCAGACGGTGAGGGTATTGGGAGAGAGATACTCTCCAGATGATGAAGAAGATATGGCTGTTAAGGAGGTGGGTGTTTCTTTGTTCCAGTCAAGGTGAGCTTAAATCCTTTCACCGCGTTTATGTTAATTTTTGAACAGATATAAAATCAAGTTGAATGCTGTTCCGGCTGGAAACCTTGTTCTTTTGTCTGGGATTGATGCGTCTATTGTGAAAACTGCTACTGTGACAACGCTTGTACCGACTGAAGACGAACCGGTCTATCCGTTTAAACCGTTAAAGTACACAACGACACCGGTGGTCAAGGTTGCCGTCGAGCCGCTTAATCCCACCGAGCTTCCTAAGATGCTTGACGGTATGCGTAAAATCAAGAAGAGTTACTCTATCCTTGATGCAGTGGTATGTATTTATATTTTTCCTTCAAATGTCCTTTTGTTGTAAGCGTTATTATTTATCTATTTATTTATTTTTTACTAATCTTTATTTGTGAAGGTTGAGGAATCAGGTGAACACGTTCTGGTCGGAACAGGCGAGCTCTATTTGGATTGCGTTCTCCACGACCTTAGAAAATTATATTCTGAAATTGAAATCAAAGTCGCCGACCCCGTCGTGACTTTCCGTGAAACCGTCGTCGAAACCTCGTCATTAAAGTGTTTTGCTGAAGACCCCAATAAGCGTAACCGCATCACGATTATCGCGGAGCCTCTTGAGAAGGGTATCGCTGAGGACATTGAGGAGCAGAGAGTTGAAATGTCGTGGGGAAAGAAAGGCATTGCGAATTTCTTCGAGCAGAACTATAGCTGGGATATCCTTGCAGCGCGTAATGTGTGGGCGTTTGGGCCTGTTGAGGCACCACCGAACGTCTTGGTGAATGATACGCTTTCGGATGAGACTGATCAGTCTTTGCTGAATTCGGTGAAGGATTATATGAAGCAAGGTTTCCAGTGGTCGACAAGGCAGGGACCACTTTGTGATGAGCGTAAGTATTTTTTATGGTTTTTTTTTATTTTTTTTATTTGCTGTTAGCAGTGTGATGTCTGATATGATTTAAAGCCATTCGCAATGTAAAATTCAGGATTTTGGATGCGACTCTCGCTGACAAGCCTATTTTCCGAGGTGGAGGTCAGATTATCCCTACAGCACGGAGAGTTTGTTACTCTGCCTTCCTGATGGTTAGTGAAGCCTTGCTAATTTTGTAATGTTGTTGCCCTTTCATTTTTCTTTTTTATATATAAGGAATTATAGTAAGCTGACGACACACATAGGGAACCCCTCGTCTTATGGAGCCCATCTACTATGTCGAGATCCAAGCTCCTGCCGACTGTGTTTCCGCCGTCTACACTGTGCTCGCCCGTCGTCGTGGCCACGTCGTTCAGGACCTGCCTAAACCCGGATCCCCTTTATACACCGTCAAGGCATACATCCCCGTTATCGACTCGTTTGGTTTTGAAACCGATCTCAGGACACATACGCAAGGCCAGGCGTTCTGCCAGCAGGTGTTTAACCACTGGCAGGTTGTGCCTGGAGATCCTCTGGATAAGAGTATTGTCTTGAGGCCGCTTGAGCCTAGCCCGGCACAACACCTTGCTAGAGATTTTATGATCAAGACTAGACGGCGGAAGGGACTTAGCGAGGATGTTGTTGTTACAAAGTTCTTTGATGATCCTATGGTAATTTACTTCTGTTTGCTTTAATGTTTTTGGATGATTTATTAACGCGTTTTCTCTTCTTCATTTCGCAGCTTTTGGAGTTGGCTAAGGTTGAAGGCGGTATTCTAGGGTTGTAAATGTGATCGTTTTTATTTTTTAAATGTTGTCGCCGTCGCAAACCGGCGTTAAAAATAGGACTATTTAAAATAATATTTAAAATCCTATTTTTTGTTGTCGTTCTGGTTCTTTGTATGGCGCGCACCCGCCGTCTACTCTTGCCATACATACCCCAAATTCGGCCATGTTCAACTCAATGCTTGAAGGCGTCAGCGGAGAAGGAGGCCAGGCCTTCATCGGACGGCTTATCAAAGCAAACAACGAACTAGTAGATGGGAAGGCCAGTCTTAGCATCATAGACAAAGCCTTAATAGTCATTGGAAAAGATGGCAATGTGATGTCCACTATAGAAGTTGCAAAAGACTTGTCTGCTGCTGATGTCTCCTCCCAGCTATCAGCAAGAGGCATCCACACCACTATACTTACGGATCACCAATGGATCATCCCTGGCTTCATCGATCTTCATTACCATGCTCCTCAACTCCCCATGGCTGGCACAAAGCTTGACGCGCCGCTGGAGGAATGGCTTCAAAAGGCCATCCCACTTGAAGCCAGATGCGCTGACTCTAGTGGATGGGCTAGCGCCGTCTTTGATAAAGTGGTTAAACAGACGCTTGAAAACGGAACCGTCTGTGCTGCTTACTATGCTAGCGTGCATGGACATGCTGCTTCAGCTTTGGCCGAAGCTTGTGTGAGAAGGGGGCAGAGAGCTTTTGTGGGGAAAGTGGCGATGGATAACCAGGCGGTTTGTGGATGTGAGGCGGGTGGAACGGTTGGAGAGTGCCTGTGCATGCAGGATGTGGAGCAAAATATTAAGGAGACGGAGCAGTTCTTTGGAGGACTCAAGAAGATGCCTGGGAATGAGAATAGGCTTGTTATTGGGATTATCACACCTCGGTTTGTTCCATCCTGTTCTACGGAACTCCTCCAAAAACTTGGTGACCTCCGCCATCGACTCCTTGATGCCGGTGAACCTTTAGTTCCAATTCAAACCCATGCTTTTGAATCCAAGTGGCAAGTTAGTTATGGTGAAACCCATCGTGGTGGCCGCGACCTCGAGATTCTCGGCAATCACGGCCTCGGCATCATCACCGACCCCGACCTCGCACTCAAATCTCCTTTACTACTCGCCCACGTTGTACATCCCACCGTTGATGAAATCCGTAGAATGGCTGCAATACCTGGATCCGTTGGAATCGCGCACTGTCCCATTTCGAACGCGTTTTTCGCGGATGGGATCATGCGGACAAGGGCTATGATGAAAGCTGGGTTGCTGTTGGGCTTGGAACGGATGTGGGTGGAGCATATAGTTCAAGTATATTAGATGCATGTCGACAGGCTGTAATCAGTTCACGCATTTTAAGGGATTTGGCCAGTGAAGGGTCTGAAGAAGCCACCCTTGCCCCTGTCGATCATGTGGATGCATTTTGGATGGCGACGGTTGGAGGTATAAAGTCTTTGGGAATGACTGGGTGTTTGGAACGTGGGAGTCA
>JAHLKC010000238.1:0-34244 GCA_025449115.1 Chytridium lagenaria
GCAGGAGCATTGGACGACCCTCTCCAGCTGCAGCCCGCCCATGAAGATTGAGCCTTCTTGGAATCTTTTTTGTCACCTCCGGCAACGGCCATTCATTTCGGGTTGCTTAGGGGGTTGCTGTTGCTGATGAGTTTCATGACGCTTCCTCTGAGGTCTAGGTGTTGGTGGTGCTGCTGTTGCTGCTGCTGTTGTTCTTGCTGTTTGTTGTGGTTGCTGCTGATTGTTGTTATTGTTATTGTATTGTTGTTGTTGTTGTTCTCCTTGTTCCCAGCTAGCAATGATGCTAGAATCGGAATGCATGCCGAAAGACATGATGCGATGGCGTTACCGTTCTTGTTATTCTCATTGTTGCCGTTGTTGGCATCGTTGTTGTTCGTCATGGCTGGCTAGAGGACGGAGTCCTACAGGTGTCTTATATGTTGGATCTCACAAAAAAGAATTCGTCCCAAAACAGACTGTGTGGTACACCCCTGAGATGGTTACTACCAACATGAATGATATTTATTATATGACTAGATCACCTATTCCGATATTCGAGTATTTATAAAAAGATGCAACCAAAAGTATTATAGTTTTTTGATGAAGTAGTAGAATTAACAAAAACCATTTGATAAAATAGTAGCCACCAAAACTCGGAACTTGCAAACAATGTAAAAAAAACAAAGTGAACTTGGAGAACTCAGGCTAAACCACCTTCAGAATCAAGATTCCTCCGGCAAAACCTCCAGAAGATCCTCCCCCCCAATATAAATATTCCCCTGGGCAATACGTTCCCTAATCCAACCCCTAACCTCCCTAACCCCCCAAATCCAAACCTCCTGCAAATTTCCAACTCCTTTGCAAACTCGGTCATTACTATAGTGACTCCAGGTCCAGAGTTAAACGAAGACGACGGACCACCAAACGTCGAGACCCGTTTCGATAAAGCTGCAGCAGTGGGAGGTGCAGCTGTACCCACCATCTCGTCTTCATCGCTGGTTTCGCTTGAGGAGGAAGTCGTATGGTCAGCGTTGGTGAGGACAGGGTTGACGGAAAGGTTAGGAAACCTTGACCGAATCGTTTTCCGCCCATCGAAGAATGAATCGATCAACATCGTCCGAGCATGTCAATTCGTCATTGTACAAGATCGAATCCGGGTCCGAATTAACCTTATTCCCGGCTTGATGAATGCACAACAAAATTGGGATTCTCGATGACCATTCCTACAAAAGAAAAGCAAGCACATCAGCTACACGTAAAACAAAAAGGAAAAGCCAATACCTTAATCTCCTCACAATTTCTAATTACCTCCCCACTAGCATCCCCATTAAAATGACACAACAACACAGCAACACTCGCAACCCCCCAAAACGTCTCATAGCCTGATCCAACGCCAAAGCCGTACTATCTGCCCAGGGAAATCCGCCACAACCAGCCGTCCCTGCGGAAACATCCTGACCCATTTGTATGCTCAAACATCCCGCGCCGAATTTTCCTTCGTTCATTACGACGAACAGGAAATTCTCTCTCCACATGCGGAACAACCGTCTCGCTGCTGTGGTTTTTCCGGCATCCTGCGTTCCAACAAGCGCAACAACCGTTTCCTCTACAATAAGTCGTCGGATTCTATGGATTTGTCGAACCATATCCACGCGCTTCGCAATCATAGCGAGAGACGACCGGGTAGCCCTATCAAACGTTTTCCCGTGCCAAACAACTCCTCAGATAGCAACGCCCCGCATCGTCGTGTTCGATCCTCCGCCATCAGTGATTTCCCAGTCAAAAGCGCATCACCCTCCTTCCATGGATTATCAACATCCATCCCTCTCTCATGCACATCCAACGCCTCCATCTTTTTGACCGTCTCCTCCTCTCCCTCTTTCCAGATCCTCGCAGCCTCCTCCCTTCCTCTTCCCAACATGCCCACCGTCTCGAATCCTGAACATCCATCCTCCCAACTTAAAACCTTGTCCCATCAATCGCTCCTCGATTGCCCTTTCATGCGTATACGCATTTAAAAAACTCTAATCCAGCATTATCCGCACTCGACACTCCAACCCATTTAACAAGCCCATCAACAAAAACCTATACTGATTATCCGTTCTTTATGCGCGGCTCGAGCAACCACCGTATCTCCCAATCCAAGCGGTCCAACAGCCGTGCTCGTCAAGAATCCCATCCCAATGCCTGCTGCAATGACAGGAGCTTCAGGAAGAAGTAAGCCAATAGACAAAGCCGTGACCAATCCCGTGACAACCCCCGATCCGACAACAAAGTACACAGAAGGCTCCAACGTGATATCAATCCGCGAGCAAACCATTCTCAAAAAACTGTTGCACCTCGATGTTGCTTCCTCCATGGTCTGTGACACAATCCTCGAAATCTCTCTCTCTCTAGCAAGCTGGGCGGCATCTTGCTCTTCACGTGTCTTCAAGGTCGTGGCGGCCTTGTCCGAGGTAGCAGAAGGCGGAAGACCACCGTGAAGGAAAAAAAGACACATCCGCGTCCGGGAACGCGTCAATCCTGGCCAGTATTTCAATGAGCTGCGAAAGTGGACGCGGGCCCTGTCGTCCGACAATAGCGGTAGGCAATTCAGCAGAAACAAGCCCCCCAGCACCCGTATTGCTCGCCGCACCAACAGTACTGCCGGGCGCAGCTATTTGAGTCGTTGGCGACGTTGTTGGCCAGGAAGTGGACACAAAGCTTCAAGCTGATCAAACGCTGATTTGACTCGGAAAGACGTTCTTGGACTTCAGGGTGAGCCGTAATCCCATAGCGGCAGCTCGAAGCTCATGAGACCTATTAATCACGGCGCGCTTGAATGCGTTAATGGCTACATCAAAGACGGTGCCATCTGCCAAAGTCGACGTTCCTGGTGCATGAGGGCCAACTCCACCGTTCTTGGAATTCGCAGCATCGACCGTGGTCATAGACTGAAACAAGAAATGTATTAACTTACGAAGTTACTTCAGAGCCTTTACTAACCGTAAGACGTCGAACAATAGGCTTCGCTCCATGTACAGACTTGAAAACAACAACAGGCCATGCGTATTATTCCGTCCGGGTAATTTTTCAATGCCAGACTCAATAGTAACTATTCATAAAAGTCAGTTCCCAAAACTCTCTTAAAAAGCCCTTACCTTCTACAACCATCTTATCTTTTGTCCTCGCCACAACACTATGAAACCTCACCGGATCCACAAAATATCTTTCAAGCAAAATCCCCTCCTTCATATCCACAAGATCCAGATTTGATCCTAAAATATCCAGCTTGACCTTTCGCGGAGCTGGCACACCTACTGCAGCGTTCACCGGGAGAGGAAGGAGCACTTGCTGTCCGATAATGTTCGATACAGAAGGTGAGATGGCGTCTGGTGCAAAAACAGGGCCTGTTTCCTCCATAACGGAAAGATAGGGGGTTGAATTGGGTGCAGCGCCGTATGAATTGAGAGTAAGATTACTCCATTCTCCTGGGACGTTAATGTTTGGGGTAGGGGTGCGACGGAGGACGCGCCAGAAGGAGCCATGGAGAGGAGGGACGCTGAAGGTGGCTTTCATACCGTGGAGGTAGGAATCGGCGGAGTGGTGGCGGTGAAGGTCGGCGACCGTTGTGCCCGCCATCTTGTTGGCAAACTCTCGTGCCATGGTTTGAAAGTGGTGAAGTACAGAATCCAGGGATGTGGTCACGTCCGGCGTTGTCAAATAATCGCCTATGTTACTTTGGATTAGCATTGATGGATATAAAGAAGTCACATGTAATGTGTGGAAGATTACCTGGACGGCCACGCGTTTCCGATCCGTACTTTTTCCGTAAGAAAACGTATTTTCCGATCGGCTTGTATGTCAAAATAGGTGAACTCACAAAGCCTGTCCAAAAAGAATTCCACATCATCCCGCCAACAGTCGCCGTCAGTGCCGCAGGAATAGGATATCCCGTGGCGGCACCGATGAGTGGACCAATGCTTCTCAAAACACCATCCACATCAACCCCAACCCACGGAGCGGCCGCCTTTCCACCCAGGGCAGAGAGGTCCGCTGCTGAGAGTCCGCCTAAAGTGGACATGGCACCTGGAATAACATCACCATCATTCACAATGCTCAGAAATCGATGATGTAGATGTCGCTCGGCCAGAAAACTTGAAACAGCGTCATTGACCACAAACGGGGATCCGAATGCATAGGCCTTCACACTGTTTGACGGTGATGATGACTCATTTAAAGCTCCTGTGGCCCAGGGTGCCTCCACCAGAGCGTCAGACGCAGGATCGTCTCGAATATCATTGCGATAGAGGTGGAGGAGCAGAACAAGATGAGCAAGAGCGCCACCACGGGAATGGCCGCAAAGAATAATATCACGGTATCCCAACTGCTGGAGAGCTCCGATGAGATCAGGAATTTGCTCAGCGACACCAAGATATCCAGAGTGACAGCCTAAATTGCTCAACGTGGGCATGCCGTTGAGGTTGCCAGGAAGAAAACTGAGAGCTTCTGAGACATGTTTCCAATCTTTACTGCCGATGAAAGAAATGTATGCCTTTCCTCCAGGTAAACGACGATCCCGGCGTTGGTCAGGATGGTGTTGAGAAGAAGAAGAGGTTTCCGTCTCGGGTGCCTGCAGTCCAACAAGATACCCCTCGTCATCCCCAAACTTTCTCAGCACAATCTGCGAGCAGCGATGGTAAGACTTTCGAGCCGTCAGAAATGCGATGGGATTGGGCTCGTAAACTGCCATGGACATAAGAAGAGCTTGCACAAGACCATCGCCTTCTCTCAACGATGCCTTGTGGTCCGAAACCGGTAGAGAGGTGAAAACGAATCCACGGTCAGGCACAAAACAACTATCGGGGTGATTCCATGGGTCCGTTAATACTAAACCGAAAAGAATGGAATGGATAAGCTCAATAGGGATGCCTTGTGGGATGGCATTCGCTCTCGGATGGCCCCTGGCCTGTTTTCAAATAACCAACAAATAGGTGAGTTTCGAGGTGTTTAAGCAACCCAGACAATGAGTGCGCACTCTGACTACATTATCATAGAGAAGTGCATGCATGCAATTTACAAACGAACCTGCTCCTCTCGAATAGACCTGAATGGGAACCCATCCAGGAATGAGTTGTCTGGAGACGGCACAGGACGGGCTCCTATCATGCTCAACCACAAGTCAAATTTTTAGTGCCTTTTTTTTGGTCTCGTCATCAGCTGCATTTCGTGGACCCATTCTCGATATATTGGATGGGGCTCACGTGAGTCCGTCATTTGCAGGATGTGTAGTCCGTTTGAATCTAGTGTAAGTGTTTCTTTTGCGTCTTCTGCTTTTTTTGTTCCTTAAATTTGAATTTAGTGGTTGTATGGAAAACGTAATGAGCGAGGGAGGAAAACAGCATGGAACAAGGATACATAGTGTTTTACAATGTCGTCTTTGCGGCGTTATTTATGCGAGGGATTTCGTTGCCGCAGTACTTATTATGATTTGTTGTATCGCTGAAGCTTTGGGAGGGGCATTCCACTTCATCGACAACTTTAAAATCCACCCCTTAAATAAATATATACATCCATATAACCTGGTTGTCTTTTATCAATGTATTCATACATGTCCAAAAAGAACAATGTCCACTTGAAAACTATAAACAGATTCAGATACATAAATGACACCAAAAAAACAATATCCTCGATAACAACAACCCCACCACTACTTCAACAAAATAGAAACGCAAAATGCAATTCTCCATTCAACCCACGAGGAAAGAAAACGCTGGACAACCTTTCTATAATCTTTTCCGAAACCGCCCCCCCTCCCCCACAACCTCCTTCGCCTCCTCCGGCACCAACAGCCTCAACAGAATGCACGCGTCTCAAACACCTCCAGTGACCTCCCCAAACTTTGCATCATAATGAATGAGGGTGGACAGGATTAACGCGCCTATTATGCGTTTGTATTTTCTTTTAGTGGTATAAGTAAATACATATCATGTTTATATTTAATAGTAGACAAATTTCTCACAAAAAAAAAAAAAGTCCAGCGAGCGTTGTTTCCCAAACCAAACGATGCCGTCAGCATCGTCCCGCCACACAGCGTCCGTGAACAAACGTCGCTCACCACCACCTGAACCAACACTCCGACGACATCAGCTACCAACAATGAAATCCGACTTTTTGGCAAGCAAAGTCAAAAGAAAGGACGGCGAGAGCTCTTTGAAGGTTAAATCAGACGAAACTATGATCAATGGGCATCCTCATAGCGCAGAACTCTTAAGAGAAAAAGGAGGGAAAGTTGAAATGCGCAGTGTAACTGATGAGGAACGGAAGGATGGGGAAGCTGTATCAAGGAAACGGAAGGCTGATGTCATGGAATTTGATGGGGAAGTGATGACAACAGTATGTAATTCACTTGCCTCTAACCCTTAATTCCCGTTCACGGATTTATTTCATGTAGATTACTATTCATGTCGTATTAATTTCAATATTTAACATCGTTCTGCCACTTTAGCTAAAAAACGGACTGGCAATGATGGCCAGAGGTCTCGCGGAAATCTCTCTAGCATTTGGGCGTCTCGAATCAAGCCATCCCTCTCCAGTCATGCCTCACTCACAAGACCCCATTTTCCGTCCTCCCACTGTAGACCGCAAAGCATCGATTATTAAAAAAGCATCAAGTCGACCCACCATTGTTGATCTGACTTTAGCTCAACCGCGGAAACGACCGAAATTGGATGATCCGAATCGACCAAAGAAACCAAAGAATGCGTACATGTTGTTTTGTGATGATGTGAGGGAACGGAGTCGGAAGGAGGGGTTGAAAATTACGCAGGCGGAGCTGACGACAGAGGCCGGGATGATGTGGAAGGAGATGGGGAAGAAGGAGAAGGATGTACGAGACTTATTTGTTTTGTTTTGCCTAAAAAGCGTTGCTTTTTTATTGCGGTTTCTTACGTCATTGCCGTCTTATAGTCGATTTTGTTGCCGTTATCAAACGTGGAGCTAATTTTTGTGTAGATATACTTGAAAAAAGCCGAAACACTGAGCAACAAATTCAAGCAAGCCATTGCAGATTACGAAAGCTCCACGCAACCACCGAAACCTTCGCCTGAACATATCCGCGCTGTCCTTCAGCAAAGCAAAGCCGAAGCTGAACAAGCGGAGGAAGAGGTCCCGCTCATCGTGAAGCGACGACAATCATCTTCGACGAAACGGAAACGAGATGAAGAGAATGATGATGGAGGACGGACACCGCTTATGACTTATGCGAGGAGACGGTCAATTAGGAGGGAGGAGGCGGAGACGGATGAAGATGAGGACGAGCTTGTAGTTGTGGAGAATGGAAAGTTTAGACGGAGGAAGGAGGAAAACGAGAAGAAAGTTCAAGGCGAAGAAGATGAAAGGCAATCGGATGCAAAAAAAGAGGACGAGTTTGGGTTCGTTAAGAATATAAAGGCTCGACGTGGAAATTTGCAAGAGACGGACGATGAGGAAGAGGAGGCTCTTGCTGCACGTAAAGGTAAGGCTCGACGCGGAAGTCAGTATAAGGGCGACGCTCAGCCTGTGAAGAACGGTATTACTGTAGCCACTGGTCAGACATCGGAGGAGATGAGGGAGAATCTGATGATGAGGAAAATGGGTGGTCGACTTTAAGAAGGAGAATGAGCGCGACGAAAAGAAGGCGGAGGAGGATGAGGAGGATGATGATGACGAAGACGAAGACGAAAATGAAGAAGCTACTCCTTCTAAGAATCCGAAGTCCCGACGCAAGGATCGGGACATGGCTGAAGAAGGGAGTGAAGAAGAAAAGGGAGGATTGACAAAGAAAATGACGACATTGTGGCCTCCAAACACGTTCACACTCGACAAGGGAACGACGATGACGATGAGTCGGAAGATGGAGATGAGGGAAGTGATGAAGAAGTCACTGAAGATGACGACGATGAGAATAAAGTCTCCGTTAAGGCGGCTAACCCTCACTCAAAGAAAATACTTGAAAATGAAGACGATAGAGAAGATGCCAATGACGAAGATACCGACGCGGACAATAGCATCCTGGCTGACCTTCCGAAAGACGTCGTCTCCCCTCATCTCAACAAATTGCAATTACCTTCAAATTCATCTCATCTCACTCCTTCCGCCGCATCCGGAAAATCTCGCCAAACCCGAACGCCCAAGGAGACTTTTTCTTTTACTCAAGCATCGCGTCCTACAAAACCAAATTTAAGTAGCGGACCTACTCAACAACGCACATCTTACGTGTCAAAACAACCTGTCGTCGAAACCAATCAACGAACGTCCCACACGCCACACTCGGCAAAACCAAACGTCGAGCACGTCTCCGAACATACGTCCAACACGTCAAAACCTGGAAAAGTGGATGTTGAAGCCGCTTATCCTGGTCAACCAGGGATCCCCGGCGCTTTAAAGTCTGGAAATGCATTGACAGGCATTGGAGCGACTGAACTTCGCCGCAAGTCTGAATTGGTAAAGGTTGATGGGGCTAGCCAGAGGATGCTGATAAGCAGGAGGTTGAGTGGACCGGTGGGGGATGGCGACAAGGAGAGAAGACTTTCGGAGGACAGATATCCTAGAGGTCCTATGTTGGGGAAGGGGAAGGGATGGCCTTCATCAAAGAAAAGGAGGGCGGGATTTTGAGGTTACGTTGCTTTTCTTTTATGCGGTGGTTGTAACAGTCCTCTTTGTTTCATTATGCGGTGAACCGAATTTCTGTCATGTGTATCATTCTTTTCGATTTTGTAAGAGATGTTGGTTCCTTTTTTCCACCATGAGGACAATGTTGTGGATCACTCTTGTTTTATTTTTATATCGTTGTCTTCTTTTCTTCGATAGTTTTGTTCTGTGCACGCGTCGATTCTTATGTTTTCGTTTCGTTTCGTAATGAGGGTGTTCTTAATTATCGTGTTTTGCCTATGAGGTTTGCAGACTATCTAGATGTGTAAAATATTATGTGGAAGGTTGTATCTATTTGAACGGTCTTATGTTGAATCTGTGGAGTATATCGGGCAGAAGAGAAGAAGCCCGTATATTTATTTCGTAAAATTTAAATTACGCTCAAGTCTTTTGACGATTTTCGTCAAGGTGGCGTCCTGACCACAAAACTCCCTCTTTTTCTCATCTATCTACCCATTATTTCCAGAATTACATTATGCGTATATATGAACTACATCAATATCCTTCTCCCCTTAAAACAAATCAAACCACACCGTCTGCGGCCTCAAAACATGCCACCCTTTCGTCGTCACCACCATCCCATAAAACGTATAAACCCCATCCACAACCTCCTCATTCCTTCTGCTCATTCGTCCCCGCTTCCCGCGCTTCTTCCCAACCGCCAACGTCTCAATGACACCAGCGAGCGTTGTTGTCGTTGCGGGAAGTGGAATCACGACTTCCCAGGGGAACACCCATGCCCCGGATTTCGCGATATTAGAACTATGACTGATCGTTGAGTTGGGGTAGGAAGGGTCACAGGGGATGCTTTAAAAAACCCGTCAACGTCACGTCGCTTGTTAAGGTGTTTGGGTTTTTGTGAACCATGATGATGATGATGATCGTCGTTATCGTCGTCATCCTCGTCATCATCATGCTCATCATGCTCATCATCAGTCGGTTGATCCAGCATCACCTCCCCGCGTTCCTCTCCGATCTTAAACCCTCCTATTTTTCTTCCAGCCGTGTCCTCAGCGTACATCAAAGCCCCAATAAGGCATCGCCCGAGGTTCCGTTCAACGTGACTTCAACGTGGTATTGACCGTTCCATGTAGCGGATACGCAGGTTGTAGTCGTTTTTCCATGGTTTCAATGATGTACTGGCGTCGGTGGAGGTGGTGGAGGTGGTGGTAGCGTTCTCAGCGTAGGTTGTTGTGAAAGTTGTGGTCATGGTGGTGGTGACGGGACGTTCTTTACGACCAATGCGATGGATGTCGTCACCCATGGATGTGGAGTAACGGAAACTGAGGCTTTTAAAAGAGGGTAGATGGATACAGTGGGGAAGTTGGGGAAATACCTGTAGTCTTCTGTGATTTCAGGGCCCATTGCACCGGAAGCTCGGACGATAGAGACAGTGTTTTCGGTGATGCTGCAGATGCCGGAGCGTTCAGAGTATGCCATGGAAGGAGCTGCCATAGCGGCCGCAGCGGCGATGAAGTAATGGTTCGCATTGTTTGGGAAGGACTTGATGGGGGGAAAAACGTGTTGTCAAAAGGCTTTGAATGGGGGCTCGGGGGGCCTTTTATGTTGGAGATAAGGTTCACTGTTATTGTTTGAGGCTTACCGTTTTCAATACGTGTTTGTTTGTTTATAGAGGGCTGGCGGCATGGCTGAGGCGTGAAGGTTTGTTTGAAAAGATGGAGAGCGTCTATATATCGGAGTTTAAAATATATTGTGCAAAACAAAGATTATGGTGATCTCTCACTAGCCAAGACTTCACCAAGTCCACGACCAGTCAGGTCCACAAAAAAGACAGAGTAGGGTGGAAAAAGAAATAAACGCAAGCGTGGAGTGAAATAAAAAAAAGGAAAAACAAGCTAGAAGGGTATCAATGCCTATGAACGAAGGCATGTCTCAAATCCACCCAAATATCGACCGGATTCAATGTCCTCAACACCGCGTTCATCGGTGTCAAGGGCCTCGTTGGTGCCTTAACGCCATCTAGCGGGATCTCGACCTCCCTTGGTTGAGCATACTCTGTGGCGCTGAAACTGTAGAGATGGAAAAAGGCGACCATCAGCATTTCGAAGCAGGTAAGGAGCGATTCGATGGCGTTAGTCATGGATGCGGATGAGAAGGAAGGGGTGGAGGGGATGCGGTCGGAGGTGTTGAGGGAGGAGAGGATGGCGGATTGGAGGAGAATGATGACGATTGGGCCTTTTATAGACCAGAACTGGCGAATGGAGAAAAAAAAACCAGTATAAGTATTTAGAACATGTAATAATGAGATATATAAAAGAGACGTATCCACTACCAACCAAAAATGTTGCATAAACACGACAAAAAGGCTCACCTTTGCAGTAGCCCTATGCTGCGGAATATCATGCTGCACAAGATGCAACAACGTGATAAGACCATAAACGCAAGTAAGGATACTCGCGAGCCCTATAGTGACATACCAAAAATGTCCAAACCTCGGTCTCATTGATTCTTCACAAAAGCGATTCAAGCTCTGCATCACGACCGCCATGACGGTGAGTATCGGTTTAACTACAACAAACTGCATGACCTGGATCCTGATTCTCTTCAAGAACCTCGGGTCGGCTGGTGTGAAAACGCCGATGCAGCAGCAGGGACGAGGGTACCGGTGTGGATGCTTTGTGGAGAGGTAGGCTTGTTGTTCTGCGTGGTCGCGACCGAGGTAGTGGAGTAGGAGGGAGAAGAAGGAGTAGATGGCAAAGGCTTCGTAGACGTCACGGAGGGTGAAGATGTAGATGGCGTGAGAGTAGAATTGGAGGGCGAGGAAGGAGACGATGGCGTAGATGGGTGCGAATAGGAGAATTCTCATGATAGGGACCTTTTTTGCAGTGTTAAAAAGCAAGCGATGGCAGGCTGGGGCTTTACCTGCTCTGTTGTTGGGTAAAGTGATGGAGATGACGAGTGATGGGTGATGGAGGATACAGTGACTGTCAGCACTGTACATAGTAGACAGAGATCCAAAGGATTTGATGGGATTGAAGACGGAATCCTGGGACCTTGAACTCCAGACCAGATGGGTACATACTCTGAATCGTGCGCCTGTTTAAAAAAAACCGTCAGCGTTGCGATCCAAGGAGTTTGGATTACATCTTGATCAAGATACATACCGCACAGTGGAGCCCGTCGTCAGCATATGAGTTTGAAGCCTGAGATGCGCCGAGCACACTGCCCAGCTGCAATAGCACCGCAGCGAGAGGGGATGAGCCTTAAAGTCATTTGCTGTTTCCTTCACCCTCTTGAACAGAAGACGGCCAGTCGAAAAGATAGTGGGAAGGGCGTATATTGTTTTATATTGGCAGCAGCAACGGGGAAGGTTTCAGACACCTTTTTAAAGGTGTATCGTTGAATTACCGAAAAAATCAACCAACAATGTCCGCTTCGCCAAACCCTCTTTTTGTAAATTCATTTTTAATTTGGAAGATTTATTAGGGGGGCTTGAGTGAGGCTCGCGTCAAGTTTGTATTGTGTAAAAATGAAACTGTGGTATGCACGCGTTGAGTGTGTATACAATTAAAAGTTTTAGTGGATCAACAACAAAGGATGAGGTTGACGAAGCAGTCGGTAGATTGAAAAGACTAAACGCGTAACATTTTATACCATCATTCGAGTTTTCATTAAAACAGTAAAGAGAATGAGGAATAGACAAGAAAGAAACCCGAACCGAGATACACACGATAAAAAAGAACAGAAAGGGTAACTCTATCTTCAAAAAAGTTTAAATTATCCAACGCAACGCATAGCGCCACAAACACTCCCAAGGTGCCCCACGAATTTCACCCCCGCGGACTTTGGACTCCCAGTCCCAGTCGGCGGAAACCGTCGCCCTAGTCGTCGTCGCACTCCCCGTCCCCGCCTTCCTCATCTCTTTTGCCACCGCCTCCCAAAAGCGCCACCTTTCGGTCCCATCCTCAACCCACACACTCCCATCGGCGGGTCTCGGAATAAACTCCATAGGGTACTTCAGACCCAAGGTTCCACGTTCACTGTAGCCCTGCGTGATAGGGATGCGCCCGTAAATGGGGACGGGTGAAGTTTTCCCGAAGAAGGGAGATTTCAGTGTCAGTGAGAGATGTGAGAGAGGAATAGGTAGCTATCGCGGTGAAGGGGAGGACGACACCGCCTTCGAAGAGGTTGGAGTGTAGGCAGTGGGAGAGGTTGCGCCGCCGTAGGTATAGGTGAGAACTTTGTGGGCGTCACGGAGGGTTCTACAAAAAACGAGTTAAGCAAAGCGAATATAGAAAATTAAGGGTAATGGAATCAAAACAAATAAAGAAGTAAAATGAAACTCACGTGACGAAGCAAGCACAGGCACTCCCACATCCTCCATCACTAACTACCGCCACATCCTTCCACTCCATCCCTTCTTCAAACCGGTCAACGATTTGGTGATAGCCTGGGGTTGGGGTTCACTGCAGAATCTAAAATATCCAGAGAGGAGTTGATTACCACCACTCTATTGACAGTTTTAGCGGATTCAACAATGTCAGTGTTGTTGTAGGGAGAGATGGGACCGAGGTAATCAGTTTAAGGAGAGAGCGGACAGTTGGGGTGAGTCGAACTTCGTCAATGACCATGGGGGTGTTGGGAAAGAGGAACTAAGTAGGTGGGTGGATGAGTTAGTATGGTAACAACGAATCTAGAGTAAAACTAAAGAGAGAGGTGGTAAGATAGCACAGGGATAAAAACTCACCTCCGCCAACGCCGTGGCAATACAAAAATCTCCGCCCCATTCGCCGTCACATCAATAATCAAACTTTGTCGCTCCCCTCGTCTCCAAACTTCTCAAGCCTCCGTCATGGTCCCCACCCACTCCACCAAAACCTCATCAGTCTCCGGTTCCGGCGCCACAGTGGGAAACACCAAACACACCCGTCTCTCCATCATCCAGCATATAAAATGCGGCGTTGTCATCCCCAACGATCGGTGACTTGAGGTTTAACGCCCTTTTAATGCCATTCGCCGAAGATGCCTTTTCAATGCTAAGGAGCGTGGAATCGGGTGTCGGCGATTTGGTGGAGACGGTTTCAATGGATTCGAGGAGACTGGAGGTCAAGGGACGATGCGTGGGGTAGATTTCGTATGGAGGCTTTAATACCGGTGACTCTGACCGTGGAACAAGACGGGATTCTTCGAGTAATTGACAGAACCGAGTCAAATACGTCCGTGTGCTGTCAAAAGCGCCATTGGAAAACAAGGGTACAGCGGCCCACGGGATGTCAAAGGTGACATCAGTATTGTTATTGGGTGGGGTGAGGACGTATCGACGGGTTGGGGCTGCGTCGTGACCGAGAAAGGTGGTGGAGTAGAAGGTATTGTTGATGGGGATAAAGTCACCCGTGTAGTAAACTTCCTTGTAAAGGATAGCGTTGAAACGGGACTCAGCCGAGCGTGAAAAGCCAGATAATTTGTCCGCGTGGGTCTGGACCACTTTCTATTTTGTCGTTTTAAAAATAGAGGTGATTAGTAAGAGCGTAAGAGTTGGTAAATAAGTGAGTTGGCAGTAAGTGGTGGTTTGAAGTTGGAATAGTCTGGCTGATGTAAAGGCAAGTGTCATTTTGCTCGCGTCTTAATGGTAGACTTATGAAGTTGAAAGCTCGCCTCGCTCGCGCCACAAGAGTAATGATATATAATTGATAGTCGCTACGCTCACGCCCACCCCTCGCTCACTTACTGCAAGCGAAGCGAGCACCACCCATTCAGCGATCACCCACTGTTCGCTACGCTCGCGCCCACCCGCTTTGCTCGACTTGGCCCACTCACTACGCTCGCATTCTACTCACAATAGGATCCATGCCGTCAATACTTTTGATGGTATAATTAATAAAGCTCCTTGTCGACAAACCACCGAGTTCATTAGTCCAGGCGGCCGGGATACGGCTAGCAACGGATCCCATGATCTTAAGCACCGGTTTTTTATCATTAGAAGCCGGATAGATGCACCGATATGCCAAGGCTGGATGAACGAGTAGGATGCGAACAGCCTGCATTAAAGTTGAAATGAGCGTCACGGCTGCACGGACGACGAGAGAGATGCGACTAAAAAATTCGAATTGGGTTGTGATGGAGGATCGGAGGCGATGGCGTCGGTCTGTGAATAAATTGACGGGCTTTGGAAGAGCTCGGAGGGAGGGTTAACGTAGAGGTCTGCGAAGGGGTATCTAGAAGTTTTGCAAAAATTAGTAAGGTACGTAAATACATACGAGAGTATAAAGTGAAAAACTAGCAAATGTAAGAGAAAATATGGGTGGTTGCAGTTTTCGTTCTTCACCCGCTCACTGGCATCAGCCCATCTCACTCAATCTCTATAACTCAAATGCCGGGCTTCGCTCAAAAGAGAAATACTCACGCTTCTATAAACTTTTTAAAGATCCTGATCTGCTCTGTCTGAACGAGGCCGAGGCAGGGACTGGTTGTAACAAGCATAGACCTCTGAGAGAAGCGGGAGGTTCCTTGTAGAGATTAATGCACATGGATCATTGCCTGTAGAGGTGTTTTGGCCGAGACAAAGAAAGACGATGATGACGGGGATGAAGATGAGCTAGACAGGAGTAGCGTAGTGCTATAGCGACGATAGCTGATGCCATAGTGTTGAGACCGTTGTTGATGTGCTGCTGCTGCTTGTACAGCATGGATGATCAAGATTGATTTAAGAATGAGGTTTGTAGTTGGATGTGGATGCTGTAGGCACTGTTTTATTATGTGTGAAAAAAAAGGGGAGATTGGTGAATGATGAATACAGACAGACAGATGGCTGGGTGCGGTAGATTGGAGCCAGCCGCAGGTAACGGTTGAAGGCTTTTTTACCTTTTTTTTTTTTTTTTTTTTTTTGTTTTTTGTTTTTGAATATTCACTAATATTATTGGTGTGAGACTGTCATAAATAAATATTTGTAGGACGTTTTTGTTCGCAACTCATCTTGTTTTACAGTAAACGCGACTGATAACTGGTATCGTTTCCAATGATATATCAAAATCTCCCCATCCCTTTCACCAAACTACCCCTAGGAAAAACGATCAGAACATGACTTGGTGTCAAAAGTAAACACCCATTAGACAAATACAAAGTATGCAAGAGTTACTCTGGTCTCTCCCCTCCTTCCTCCCCTCCCTCCCTCCACACCCTCCAAACTTCCTCATCCTCCCTTGTCACCGTCCCCAAAACATCACTGCCGCACAAGCATCCGGAATCCCACACCCCGTCACTGCCTGCACGTCCCGGTACACCGTCGTCAAAATATCCAGCTTGACTTCAAGTTCATCGTCGGCGACTTCAGATTCCTCAGTATCAGCGCAGGGCAGGTCGAGTCTTGTTCGGGGAGGAGGACATAGTTAATAGGGCCGTAAAGGACGTGATGCGGGGAGGTTGGCGGGTTCACGAGTGTCATCAATGTCAGATATGTGGGGATGATCACCGTTTGTCTGAAGAGACAACGACACAACTGGGACTTCTTGGCCATCTTGACTGTGGTTTCCAGTCTCAACCAATTCCAAATTCTGCCGTTCCCCTTCATCAGTTCTTGATGTAGCGCCCCGCCTCCTGATCCACACCGACCGTCCAAACAAAAGTCCGCTCCGTTCAGCCCATGTCCCTGGTCTCCAATCCTGCGGTGGTAAACATGTATGCGGTCCCACTGGTCGTAATTTCCATCGGCAGCGGATCCACCTTTGAAAAATCAACATCAAACGGTCCATGCATCTTCAGCGCGGTGGGGAGCAGGATTTCAGAGACGAATTCACAGGTTCCGCACCAACCGCATACACATCTCCCGTAATGACCAGACCAGGGCGAACACTTCACCCATTTTAGCATCATGGACTCAGGGGGTTAATTCCCACACTTTGCATCTGTCGTCGCCTCCAAATCCTTTCCTTGGTTCCATCCCTTGTCACAAGCGCCAACTCAATGACACGTCTCAGCGTGGCGGCAAATGGTTTCGCCATAAAACTTTGTACGCCCATCAGATCCAACCCTTGATATGCATGTGTGAGCGAAAGCAGCTGTGATGCATCACGCGGTCAATGTTGGGGGATTTGGGCAATCAAAATGTGGGAGAGACAGGATTGGAAGATAAAGTAAGGGAGGAAGGAGGGGAGGTAGTTAAGGGTTTTTGGGGAGGGAAGGATGACTTCGATAAGGATACGAGCTGTTTCAAGGGTGAGCATGTCGCATATCTATAAACTCAACTATCAGACACGTCAAAGTGATCAAAATCCCTACCTTGAAATCCACGTTATGCTTTGCAATACTATGACACCTCTTTATAGCATCCATCATAAGCGGTCGATGCAGCATCAATCGACAGGTATTAAATACAACGTGCAGGAATATAACCAAGTAAGGCGGGGCCGTATCAATCGAAAGGTTCGTATCAAAGACTTCAATCATATCTTTCACAGGCCTCCGTGCAAGGACGGGACTTAAGCCGTTGAACCACTCATCAAGAGCGGCATTAAGCTCGGCCCGCTTTTTGCTATCAACCAAAGCCAAGCCACCCTTGCAACAATTACATTACGGCAAAGTATAAAATCTTACATGTAAAGCTTCAGACTCTTTCGTGAAATCTTGTATTCTAGAGAAGAGATTCACCAGCAAAATCAACGCGCAAAACGGATCCGACATGGACGGAACTACAACTCCAGCCTCCATATTCGTCGCATTCAAATCCCAATAACTCTCCCAAACTTTCTCAGGAAGCGGTAACCGAATCGATGGAAACTCTTGGACAAGAACGTCACGATCAACCAAAGTAGAAATCATTCTGAAAGTCATGAGCGATAGCAAACGAGGTTTCATATTGTTACCTATCTTGAACAACACACACCCAGAAGGTGCGTCTCCGAACGTCCTTTTCGACGACACTAAGATGGGGATGCGTGGTTTCAGGGTCTACATGAAGGTCCATCGAGTACGCCATGTCAATAGCCATGGAGAGATACTGCCACCCTGCAGACATTCGTCCCGTCACCACCGAAAAGTGCTAAAAGTCCATAAGCCAAAAAAAATAATTTAAAAAAGCCTACAGATATCAGGACTAACGCCTGAACGGTCGATAGACTCGGTGTTTCAATGTACTTCATGACCAATGACCTCGCCTTTCCGTAAAAAGGCTCACCCGCGACATACGGATCGCTTGAATCCAGTTCACCCGACTTTGGTGATGATGGCACTCGCTGGAGAATAGATGGATGGGAAGAGTAATGTGCAGCTGTAGCGTACATGGCGTGGAGAAGGAGATCTGAAGGAGGGTTTGGACCAGAAAGTGAGCGTATGAACGTAAGACGATGGAACATGGGAAGTGGATCAACGTGGTAGTGGCACGAGAACCATAATTCAATAAGCTCCTGCAATGCTGCTTTCGGGATGACGAGATCGTGAGGTTTGCAAACACCACTAATGAAAGCTTGCTTTATGCAATCTTCACACCGGCAAGTAAAAAATCGTCGTGTTTCTGGAGGTAAGATCGTGTGTATCCTCGTGTGTGCTGATGATGAATTTTTGTCTCCCATGGGCTTTTTAGGTCTCGATTTAGTAACGAGAGGACCCGTGGAAGATGAACTGCTCCTAGGGTCCGAGGCTGACGGAGAAGAATGCTGATGCAAGGGTTGAGCGTCATCTCCATCCGATTCGTCGTCATCGTCATCCTCGTACCCCACTCTCCCAGGAAACAAGTTACTAACATCAATATCAAGCCTCGCGGCTCGCGCCTCCAACTGCCTTATCCTCTCTCTCAAGTAAGCCGCATGAAGGGCTCTAGGACCCTTGGGTTTAGTCGGCGCCGCCGTGGTTTTAGTTGCAGGCCGTGGAGTGTAATGACAAGAACGTTTGCCTTTTACACAAGAGCTGCAAGATGGACGATGTCCATCACATCTGTATTTGCGGCGTTTGCAGCCATCACAGGCCAGAGGGATACGCTTTGGCTTTGCTGCTTCTGAGGCGTTTAGGTCGGAGGGATTGGTGAAGGACATGCTGTGGTGATTAAGGATGGTGGTGAGTGGTGTCATGACCAAGTCCGCTGCAGGTGCGACTGCTGAGAGGGCGGGACGAACGGGCTGATACTGGTTGTATTGCGAATCCATATCCGCAAAACAATTGTTTCGATGTGTTGTTTTTCTGCGGAGTGGAAGAGAGCAAGGGGACAGAGGATGACTGGGCCGATGGATGGATGGAGTTGAGAGAGTAATTAGATAATAGGGTGGGTGAGATGTGGGTGGTGAATAGTTTGACGCCGTCGCTGAAACAGTCGCTGACAGGTACAAGGCCAGTCGGTTCGGTACCTTCTCCCTCAATTCTTCAAGCCGTTAGATCGGAACGGTTTCTGAATATAAGGATGGACGAAAAATTGATTTGTCAGAACCGGGTTGCTTGTGTTTCGCTCGAATGTAAAGCAGCACGACGATGTAAAATACTCGCAGAATTATATTTATATATATGTCGACGTCTGTTTGTCCAAAGCCGAAGTTCGCACACGCCAATGCAGTTTTCCCTCACTGGTGCTTGTAGACATGTTAATAAAAAGGAAAAAATAAAGATAACTCGTTATTTGGGACAGACGTTTTTTGGGATATAAAATGGGTTCTGGATGAAGCACTTGCACGCTCCTGGGTCCAGCACGGGTGAAGGCTCGTGCAAACAGCCCAAGGAGGGAGATCAGAGGCGGTGGGACGGCCCATGCAGAGGAAAGGATAAAGCATGGTACATGAAGAAAAAATGCAAGGGAGGCCGGGGAGGCAACAGGTAAACAAAAGAAAAAAAAGGGAACAAGAAGGGAAGGTACGGCGCGGGAGGAAGGAAGAAGTCGAACTATAGGAAGGAAATTCAAGTGGCTAACGGCTGCGAGACCCGCGCAGAGCTCCAGGGGAAGACGAACGTAGGTGCGATAGGCATCAGAGCGCCAGCGGCCGAGGACTTAGATCTCAAAGTCGCTGTAACCGAGGGCGCTGGCGGCGGTGGCGCTGCCGATACGGAAGCTGTGCCCGCATAATGAATGGGGATGGCGCCCACCCGTGTGAGAAGGGCGACCACCAGATTAACAAAGCGGGCCTTGGTGAAAGGTGTGTGAGGAGGCATGGGGTAGCGAGTGAAGAGGCGGCGGAGGAGGGAAACGGCGCAGGGACCAGTGGTGGGGTAAGGCCAATGGTCACCACCAACCCCTTGCGCAAGGGGTCCGTTTTGCTGCTGGGAGAGTAATCTCCACGCGTGTGGAGAGAGTGCAAGGAAGGGATGAAGACGACCGAAGATTGAGAGAGGTACCGGTGCCAGGCGGGAAAAAGGAGATGGGGGGTTGGCACACCTCAGCGGAACGGAGAAGGCCAAAGAAAGTGGTGGCCATGGCCGTGCCGAGAACAAGGTCGGAGGGAGTGTTAGGTTGGAGATGGGGAGGCAAATATGAGAAGGTTGATGAGTGAGAGCGCGTGCAATGCCGCGGCACTGCACGCGCTGCAGGAGGGTAAAGCGGTCAATAAGGCAGTCCGAAAGCCTGCTCACGATGCAGGGAGTTGACCGACTCCAGGTACTGCTTAATGGTGGAGCGGAGGAGGGGGCGACGAGCGAGGTGGGCAGCCCAACGGCAGAGAGTCAATTTGGCGGCGGGGAGAAGATTCCCGTTGTGGTTGAGGAGCCCATGGGCGTGGGCAAAGTCAATGAATTGCCGCTGCGCTGTGGAGTAGGTGCGGCGGGACGATAGGGCAAGGCCGGCACGGCGTATAGGAAGGAGTGGAAGGTGGAAAACCAAGCCAGAAGGCGGAAGAGGTGGGAGGGGGCAGCAGGGGCGCTGCCAGTGTTGATTCACTGGACAACAGCCTGATTATTGCATTAGAGCCGAATGCGGGACCCCCGTTTGGTGGCCGCTGCCATGACCACGGCAAAGAGCTCCTTCCACTGGATATCAGCCTCAGGAGGGGGGGGGGGGGGGGGGGGGGTTGACGCCAAATCACTCCACCGCTCGTGGAGTCAGGAAGCCTGAAAGTTAACACCGTGGCCGATAGTGACGGAGGCGTCGGTGGCGAGCTAGAGCGAGGCGGAAGTGACCCAGGGTGCCCACTGCAGGAAGCCGATCCTGTTCCAAACGAGCGAAAACTTAGCCCACCAGGGTTAGGTCTTCCTAACGACGCGATGAGGGTCACCCGGTGCCAGAGGCTATCCACCGAGTAGGCGGTGTCAATGAACGCCGTAAAAAAGGACAGGAGGGAAGGACCTTGCAGGTCACTTTGGACCTAGTTATGAGGCACTTCCCCATATAAAACCCTCTCTATTTTTTCCTTTTTTTTATAACACACAGACTCATCAATCCATCTCTCGTAATTCCAGCAGTAAATACTCCTCGAGTCCTCCTACAGGGCTTTTGGCTCATAAAAAGCCATGTGTTTGCCATAAATCGGAAAAGATAAACGATCATAGTTATTACCATTACAAAACTACAGACCTTTCAATTTATTTACACCATCATCATCATTACGAAATCGTAATTTCCAACCCCTTCTCCACCTCCACCTTCACATCCTCCACGTTTGGTCTCTTGACCGTCATCGTCCTCCCAGTCCGTGGCAACGCAACGGGTGTCGGTAAATCTCTTAGATTCTCCAACACTTGATCAAACGTGACGGTTTCAGGGGAAATGGCCGTCGTTGGTGAGTCGCCCACGTTGCGTTTGATTGTGCGTGCGGAGCGCAGGGCGGGATGGGTCCAGGGAGATCGTCGAGGGGTTCGGTAGGGAGTGGGTTTGGGACGTAGTCGGTTTGAAGTGAGTGGGAAGGGGAAGCCGCGGGTAGGCCCTGAATCATGCCCATGACTTGTGAAAAGGCAGTTGTGGGTTCTTCAAACGATTATTTAGAACTTTATATGTAAAATTAAGAAAGAGCGGCAAACTCACGTGTTGACGTGTCAGTTCCCGCTGGCGGCGATGGCCGTGGTGGACCCCCACCCATCTCCACGTTCACAATCCCGCCCGTCTCCACATTGACATTCCCTCCATTCACTTTCAACCCCCCACTTTTACTCACAAGGACTCTCGGCCTGGGCGGCGCCACCATAACCTTCTCTTCCTTCTCCTTCTCCACCTCCATTTCCATGACCACAACACTCCTAGTTCCTGGGGATGCAACTATCACGCCCGTCCCACTCTCGACGACCCTGTCGCACCCCCTTCACCAAAAAAAGGAAACCGTTTAGGTTTCTCCTCTTCTGGGGGTCTGGACGTGGACCGACGGGCTGTTGCAGCGTCAGTACGCGGGGTGAGTTTATCGATTTGAACGGTTTCATCGTCTGTTGATAACCAGCCTTCAGAGGTGAGGGTTGTCGGGGTGGATTTGGAGGAATTGCGGGGGAGTGTGACGAGAGAGGATCGCTTTGTAGAAGTGGTGTTGGAGGATGGGTCCGTGTCGGCCTCTTCTTCTCCGGATCCTTCTTCTTCTTCATCATCTTCATCGTCCATCTCGTATTGAATGACCTCTTTTGTGGTGGCAAAACTGACTCGACGGGAGGCAAGCATCATTTTACGTTTTTCCTTGTCAGACAAGGGAGGTTCGGGGTCTTTCGGGCGGGTGGGTATGATAGGCATGTCATCACTAAGTGACGCGCCGCGAGGTGTGAGAGCGATGATTTTAAGAAGTCCAGACCCGTTTGATGGATGGACGGTGATGTTCCGTTGAACTTCAGCAGAGGGTGCAACTGAAACTTTGGGTTTCAATGCAGAGATGGTGTTTGATATTGACGCGATGGTATGTGCGCGTTTCGCCAGTGACGCAGTACGAGGGGAAGTGATATCATCTTCGAGAGTAACGGTGGATTTGGCAAGACTTGCAAGAGACGCGTCACCAGCTTCAATGATGGCGTTAGACCTTACTGAAGTAGAGTCGGTGACGGTATTGGCGCGGAGTGGGCGTGATTTCGCAACAGCAGGTTGGACTTGGGTGGTGCAGCGGGTGGGAGGATGGCACTGACGGGGGCGGGGGTTAAAGAGGATGAGCTGATTTCGTTAGTTTCAGGTAGGATGCTTTCGATCTTTTTTTTAAAGGGTCCAAATCCTTGTTGCCCCATCCGTTATCTCCAGGTTCGTAAATGCGGTCATCGTCGAGAAGAGATTTTTTACCCTTCTCGGCGGCGGTATATCGTTTGAGGGGGACCTCTTCATCGTCAGAATCATCGAGGGAAGTAATGACGGCCACGGCGGCGGCGACGGATGCAGGAGGCTTGGGATCAACGGTTTAGGAGGTGTTGCGAGGATCATGGCGGCGGTGGCGGGTGGGGTAACAAGTTGAGGAGGAGCGATTGCAGGTGCGGGAATAGAAGGGCGTACGGAATCCACTTCCCCCTGCGACAAAGTCGTAACGCCTGATCTCCCATCATCTGAAAGTTGTGAAGACCTCCTCTGTGGGATAAAGACGCCAGAACGTCCATTATTAGGATTAGGTGCCTCTAAGGCAAGTAGTGATGACCGCTTCCCTGGCACTTTTTGGTGAATAGACCGTGATACTTGAATATTTCTAGTCATCCCGTCCTCGATTACACGGCGTTCCATAATTCAACTGTGTCCGGGGCGTCAATCTTCAGCTCAGATTTTGAGCGGTATGTCACCTGGACGTCTGAGGGGAAGGTCTGGCCGCCAGTACTAGGTCGACGATGGACAGATAGGCTGGCCATACGGCTCGGAATGGGGGGTTTACTAGGGCTTGCAGCTCTAGTATCGGCAACCTCCAACGACTATTTAAAGAGATTAGAAAAAAAGAGCCACGATAGTTCAAGAAAAAAGAAACAAACTTACGCTGGCCATATCCTTGACCCAATCCTCATGCTCGTACTTAAGATTTCCTCCAAGTTCTTCGACAAGGTGGTCTAATTCCACATGTTCCTTCAGACCTTCGAGTGAGCAAACATGAACGGGAATATTGTCTTCATCCGGTGCTGCTGCCGATGAAAATGGGACCACAGCGGATAAGGATGAGGGAAGGTACGACCAGTACCAAGGAGCATTAACGACGAGAAGTTTGGTGAGTTTGACAGGGGTGGTATACTTTCAAATGGAATGGTGTGCTTGTTAGAAGAGCAGAGGGTTAATTCAGAGTAAACTCACAAGGAGAAGATCCTTGACGGTGTTGTGAACTTCGGATAGTCCAACTGTTTCAGGCGTGCTTGCAGCATTACTAATTAATGTGATTCCATGTAGGAGCGTGTCCGGACTATATTGAACGAATCGTGCATCAGTTGTCGACATGTAACTTTAACTTAAATTCCTTCTTTAGGAAAAAAAACCCGACTTACGCTTCCACCGCACGGTCTGCCAGGAACCTAAGCAGCCAATGCATCCTTTTAAGCCCATCCATCTCAGACTCCCAAAATCTGACGTTCAGCAACACAATAGTAGCCCCTGCCTTATCCCTTGCTCCAGGCGTTAAGCATAGCACAGGATTCGATAGTAGTACCCATGGTGGTGTTGACGACAATGCGATTTGCGCGGGATCCGATGCTGCTCGCTAGAGGACGTGTTCGTGTTGGTCATGGCGGCGCCAATATGAAGCAGGTATTTTGTTTCAGACACATTCGAATTTGACAAAGAAGAAAGACAGACACATGGCCCTGCCATCACAATCGTACCTTGCATTCCTGGAAGAGGTGGACGGCCTTCTCAACATTAAAGCTCTTAGCAGCAAGGAAGCGAAGGGCTGGGAGAAGTTGGGTATGGGTCCTGGATACAAACTCTTACAACCTCTTTTTCGTGAACCTGAAAAAGCTGTTTGATGTTTGTTTAGGCGCCGTTTGGTCTAAAAGTCAAATTACCTGATCCTCTTCAGGAGATATAGAGGCACGGTTCAGACGTCGGGAGAGTGACCATGCAGGGTCTGATGAATTTGAAGTTGTGGATGCTGTTGAGGGAGAGCGCTTGAGCACCATCTGGTTGTTGTCGTCCAAAGGTGAGGAAGGGTACTGCGATGATGGAGATGGAGGTGTTGGTGAGGATGTTGCAGACGGAATGTAAGTAGTAGCGGCCATTGCAGCAGTAGCAGCAGACGAGGTGATCCCACGGATGGCTATTGCGGCCCCTGGCTTCTCTCTCGTCATCCCAAGCTGGGTGTGTGAGGGGCAAGTTCAAGGGCTTGCAATAATTAATTAATTTTCTTTTTTTAAAAATTGGGGAAGGATGAGGTAAGTGGTCTTGAACTATGTGTGAGACCGAAACGAGGGGTAAAAGTCTGACCCGTCTTTAAACCTTCATCATTCCGTCATTTCTGCTTGCCATAAGAGTGCCTACCTTTCATTCACCTGTCTGCGTACGATTCACGCTTATCCCATCATTTAGGCACGATGGCAGTACTGCTTGGAATAGATAAGGCAGGCAACACAACCTTATCCTTCCGACTAGATGCCAATCTTAGAGTCCACTCCCATTTCCCCACATGTGATAAACGTAATATAACTTTATGACATCAAGGACACCACAAAGCACAAAGAAAGCAGGACTTTAACTTTTCTTGTCATATTTGATCATATTTTTTCACTAATTGCCATCACAAGAGTTGATGCCGATGCTTTATGAAGCCGAGCTATATATTGAATAATATGAAGCGCAGTCCAGACGAAGAGAGCTTGACTTGACCCCTTTCCATTTTATTAAGGCGAACTTTTTTTGGTGAAAACATAAAGTGGGGATATCGAGAGAGCAAGAGCGTCAAATCTATCAACTCTAAACTTAAACTCTTACCACCTTTAAACTTGTCCTTTCTCAAAACAACGAAGGTCTTTTGAGAAACGCCACGACATAGCTGTGGATGAGGTTGATGAAACACTGGTTGTGGATGTGGTGGAAGATGATGGGGTGCTGAAAGTGGTGGACATGGCTGTAGTGGTAATGGTAGAAGAGGAAATGGAAGGGTTTCTGATTTGGTTGTTGAGGTCTTGACCTCACTCGAACCCGAACTAGTCGAAGCAAAAGTAGTCGTTGTTGCCTGTTGAAACACGAAGGAAGTTTTGTTTGCACCATAAGTGTTAATAAAGACTTTGTGTAGATTGAAATGTTGTGTCAACTAGAGGAAAGGCGATTGCGAGTGCAAAAGGTAAGGTGTGAAGAGGGAGGCAAGTGCTCCTTTTATACGCCAGCGCTGTTCCCTTCAAAGTTGCTGCGGGCTGCTTCAAGGGAAGCGTACCGCCACTTGGCATTTCTGAGTAGACGGTTGAAGGGGTTGAGTTGAAAGGACAAGGTCAAATCAATGAGTGTAACCTGTTTATAACCCAATAAACCTGTATACTTGTGTAACTTGATCTTTATTTGTTTTGTCTCCAAGGTTGTATCCCAAGAGTCCGTCGGCTTTAAGGGCGGCAACGGAACCTCACTGGTTTCCAACACCTTCCCCCAGTTTTGGTAGCTTGGTAGCTTGCAAAGATGCAAGTTGATGCATGCCGAGGGAATCACGATGCCTTTTGAAGATGGCAGATGTACGTGCTAGTGAGAATATCAGCAATATTGCCGTTTGTTGAAACAGATTTGACTTTGAAGAAGTTCTGTTCAACGTGTTCTCCCATAGTGGACGGAACGACGAATATGCTTGGTCTTTTAATGATGTTCTGGGTTGTAGCGAGGTGTATTGCTGACTTGTTGTCGTTGTATAAGTGTACTGGGATGAGTGGTAAGTTGAGTTCTTCCATAAGTTTGAAGATCCAGACAATTTTCCTCGCACTTTCGGATACGGTTTGATACTCTGCTTCGGCTGTTGACAGGGAATATTTTGTTCCCAGTTTCCAGCTTCTTCGCCAGGATACCAAATTTCCGCCAAAGAAGAAGGCATATCCGACTTTGGACTTACTATCATCTGGGTCTGATTGGAACAATGCGCCGCAAAACCCTACAACAGCATTATGTCCTTCACTTGTGTAAAGGATGCCTAAGTCGCGAGTGCACCAAACGTAACGGAAGATGCTCGCAACAACTTGTCAGTGGTTTTGGGAAGGATTTCCCACATGTCTTGCCGCAACTGAAACCGAGTAGCTTATGTCTAGTCTTGTTTGGGTTGCCAGATACATTAGCGCTCCAACAACCTTTGAGTAAGTTCCATTTGATGAAAGTTCGTTTGGTTTCTTGCGGAACATCTTGGTTGTTAAGTCCATCGGTATGGGTGCTGGAGTGAGTTCTGAATCCAAGAAGAACCTCCTTTTGAGCTCGGTAACGTATTTATGCTGGTGTAGCAATAGTCTGTCAGGTACATTGGTGAATTCGACGCCGAGACCAAAGCTTGCCGAACCAATGACCTTGACAAAACGATCTTGAAAGTATTCCAGAGCTGTTTGAACATCATCATCTGTTCCAAAGAAGATTAACATAGATGGCAATTAAGACACCTAGCGTGTCTAAGATGAAAAGGCAGGGGTCAGCGTAACTTGGAAGGAAGCCACTTTCTTTCAAGAAGTCTGTTAGGCAAATGTTCCAGCGTCGACCTGCTTGCTTGGTGCCGTAACGAGATTTAACGAGGAGCCACTCCAAAGCTGACAGGTTGTTCCATATAAACGGCGTGGTCCATATCACCATAAAGGTAAGCAGTGACTACATCCGCCATATGAACTTCTAATCCGCGAGTTACAGCATAACTAAAGAGCCATCTTAATATTTTTACCGGTGCCAATGTCTCGAGGAAATCAATCCCATACTTCCGCGTGAAGCCTTCTGCAACTAATCTTGCCTTATAACGAATAGTTCCGTCAGGATTTTTCGTAAGTCGGAATACCCACTTGGCACTGGTGACGTGTTGTCAATGTGGTCTGTCTACTAAAGCGTAAAGACGGCGGAGTCTAAGTTCTTCTATCTCAGCGAGACATGTTTTTCTCCAGTCTTGTCCATCGGGTCTCGAGAACGCTTCTTGTTCAGTTGATGGATCAGGTTGGTGCCTTGGTTCATATGGTTCAGTGACCTTGGCGTTAAAGAGGTGAGTCGGCTTCGTGATCTTGCGACCGGAACGAGTACCTGATGTGGTGGGCATGACTTCATCAAGTGATCTGTCACTGTAGTTGCCTAACTCGGATTCCTCATCCATGCTGGATTCAGAAGCGTCGTCCCATTCTTAATCTGTTGAAAATGAAGAAAAACGGGAAATAAATCTGTTTATTGCAAGGAATTCTCTACTGAACTCAAGTGCGTCGATCGCACATATATATTCAGGTTGCAAGTGGAGAAGTAAAAAACTCACGTGTTCTAAATGGACACATAAGAAAGAGCTAGAACATTCGAATAGCAAAAGGGATACATGCAAGAAAGCATATAACATAAATACAAAGGTGCTACAAAGAATAAACGGTTTCAACTCTACATCTGAACAAGTTCTGAAGAGGAATACTTGAAGGGCAAAGATGACCAACGTCATTTTTAAATCTCTCGAGGATGCTCTTCACGTACGTCGTTTAATGCAGTAAGATCCCTTCCATTGTGCGATCAGCTTGAATTCCAATGCAGTACGCTAACTCTCCCAGATCCCGAAATTTAAATGCCAAAGCAATCACGCGAATAACTTCATCAATAAGCTTCTTCAAACCGAAAATCGATATGTCATCAACGTAGATTGCTATAATGACGATGCCTTCAGGTGTGATCTTGTAGAGAATACATGGACCAGCGCGACTTTGACAGTAACCATGCGCCCTCAAATATTTGATAAGTGTATGACACCATAGTTGCCCTGCTTGCTTCAAGCCATATAAACCCTTCCACAATCGTAGGACGAGATTTAAGTTTGACTTATCTTGAAAACTAGGTGTTTGACGCATATAAATCTCTTCATTTAGCACGCCATAAAGGTATCCCGATTATATATCAATCACACGAGTTGACCATCCCTTTAGCCCCGTCATTGCCACTAACCAACAAAAAGTGACTCCTCGCATCACAGGCAAGTAAGTCTCACAGTAGTCAATGCCCTCCTTCTGCGTGAATCCTTGCGCAACAAGTCGTGCCTTAAAGCGTTCGACTGTTCCATCCGCTTTCAGCTTTATCCAGTAAACCCATTTGCAACCCACAACGTTTGCGCCTTCTGGCTTCTCAACTAACTCAAAAGTTCCTGCAGCAAGCAGACTCACCCATTCTTCCTTTTCCGCTTGCTTCCATTGTTCCAAATACTGAGAATTCATAGCAGCTGCTCTCGTCGACGGATCAATCTCACTTGCAACAGTCAAACCGGCGTGAGCTAATTCTCTCGCAAAAAACGGGTCCACATCTACTTCAAACGTTAACAAGGTTTCTCCATCTGGTCCCTTGCAAACATGAAATTTCCATGGTCGACCGTCTAGACATCTTACATTAGGTTACACTTAGGACTGCAAACTTTTGCACTTATAAAACATGCCTGGGTTAAAGGTGCATCGGATAGAGCATCCAAAATACTATTGGAAAAACGTTTGGGCCACCCCTGGGTTACGTGTTTTGAGGGAGCTAACAATATCGTTAAAGTACAGTGTTTCTTAGCACCGAGCTGGTTAGGGTGATAAACTTTTTTTTGAGAAATTTATTAAATTTGAAATTTTTTGAATATAACTTTGAAAAATCTTTAAAAACAAAAATTGATTTATTTATTCTGAATCAAAAACCATGTTGTACAAAATGTCAGAACGGTCAAAAGGATTTAGGTCATCGTTGCAGTCAAAAAGTCCGTCCAGATCACACTCCTTAATCGTTGATGCTAGTTTGTCAAAGACATAGAGGCAGTATCAAGTAGCGGAATGTCAATGTCCATATTGATCAGTTGCTCATCAACCAGTTGGGGATTATTGATCACTTGCTCCTTAACAAGTCGAGGATTAACGAGTAGGGAATCGGTGCTGTCATGGAGTTCATCAATTTCAGCTGCATCAGATTGAACATTGTTAGGTTGATACTCAATTGGTTCAACCAATGTATCCATACCTGAGTCAAAGGTTGTATCCACCGCCAACATATCCACACCCAAGTTAAAGGTTGTATCTGCCGCCAAAGTATCCATACCCAACTCAAAACTAGTATCCACTGCTAACGTATCCATACCTAACTCAAACCTTGTCAAAACTTGTATCCACTGCCAACGCATCCATACCCGAGTAAAAGGTTGAATCCGCCACAAACATACCCATACCCGAGTCAAATGGTGTATCTGCCTCAACAGAGAATTGGAGTGATGAAGGATGTATTGGCTTCACGGTTGGGAGCAGCAGGTTGTTGGTGAGGGGGAGACACCACTTTTGGGAGTTGCTGACATCTGCGACATCATCGGTTATTTACACCTGGCCCTCCATATGTCCTCATACTCGAATGGGGAGATGGGGTGGATGTCTTCTAGAGTTCCGAGCCTACAGCGGAACATGGGTCATGCCGTTCTGTAGGTAGGAAGTCCCTGCTTGGTTTCCGGCGTCGACGATGTACTCTCGATGCTCGGCCAGCAGACGTTAATTTGGCTTGGTTCTCGTGAACTGATCAAGGGATGGGGTTCTCATCTCACAATCAAGGGTTTCTAGTAATAAAAGGGGCAATAACACATATAACATACCTTGTAGCTTGTACACCTGGCGTCCTAGAACACGCCGTGGGGGAGCCACTCTCCGCCATGCTTCAATCACCTTTTCACCAGTTGTATGTGCACTTCCTTTCCAGCCTACGTTGCAAAGCAGGGCATGCAGCATCTGCTCACTGCATCAACTGCCAACGTCATTGGGGGACATAGGAAGGAGTGATGGCTAGCCCGTCATGCCGTGATCCTGCCATCAAGGATAGGGGATCAGAACTAGGCTTCAGCTAAGGAGGCGAAAATACTGGGATTGAACCAGCTCCAAAGCTGCCTTTGTTCCCTGGGTTCAGCCCAGTAAGCTGACTGCGAGAGGAATAGCCTGGCGGCGACAGCAGAGGGTTAGGCAGGCATTCCCTGAATATATTAATGGTGGATGGCAAGGGGGATCATGGGCAAGAGAGAGCCCCAGAGGAGCCTCAAATCTCAAAGAGCAGAAATGAAGGTCAACAATCCATCTATTAACGTAATACATGAAATGGAAACACTTATACAACCCAAAAACAAACAAAACACAGAACACACAGCTTTACACGGCGCCGATACCTCGAACGCGCGTAAAGTCTATGTCACCTCCTTCAGTAAAAACCCTATAACATAAGGGAAAAGAATAGAGGATTTCGTGCATTTATACTTGGGACCGCGTAAGTCGCGTCCATTTACGTAAAGTAATAGGAATCACTTTAGTACTTAAAGTGAAGGTGTGAAGTGAAAAACCACTAGAACTTCACATTCTCCCGTTTTTAAGAAGAGACAAACTCCTTATATAAGACTTACATCGGTGGTATTTGTCTTAGGATCTCTAAGGGATTCTATGGCAAGTGGTAATTCATCTTCGTCAATATATAACGGTAGTGGTATTAATGGCTTAGCCAGCGTGGTAGGTTTTTCATTATCTTTAGTAGCAACATCGCGTAAGTTCTTTTTAATACTTTTGCCTGCGCGTGCTGTTTTCTTTGTCAAAGGGACTTCTGAATCTTTATCAGATTCAAATCCATCATTATCTTCAGCGACTGTATATCGGGGTGCAGGTACTTGTCTTCTAGGAATGCCTTGCTTCTTCAAGAATGCAAGTCTGTCGCGATAGTCAGGGCGATTAGTTGTAGCTATTTTAGTCCAATAGTCTTGGATCATAAGTTTGGGAAGGTCTACCTCATCCAACCAAAGGTTGTGGGCAGTACCATGGCCTAACCATTTTATATGGTATTGATATGTTTTATCATCAGCATTAAAAGTATGCTCATCAATTTTCTCTATGTAATACTCGGGATCGTCAATGTCAGCTTCTAAAACATCGGCGTCGAATCTTCTAAAAAGTTCTCTATTAACGCCAAGAGCAACTCGAACTCGAGGGCGTCGTTTTAGCATTCTGAGTTGTTTCCATGCCTCAATTTCTTTTTCAAAGTCATCAGTAATGACTCTAGCAGAGGCGTCATTAGCACTGTCTAAAGGTGGCGCTGGGTGGTAAGGGCGCATCCTGGCCGCATTGGCGGTTCGTGATAATAGACGACCATCAGGTAAGGTTTCAACTAGATCAAATCGATTATGATCTTCTGAGTGTCCAATGACTCTCATAGGGCCAGCCCATCTGAACTGGAATTTCTGCATGGCATCTCCTCGCGTGGAGTCACTGCGTAGGGGGACGGATAACCATATAAGGTCACCAAGTTCAAACCGGTGCCGGTCGTTTTTGGCGCGGTCATTAGCGTGTTGTATACGTTTTCGTTCTTCACGCATTAGCACAGACTTAGCAAAAGCTAAGCGTGAGGTAAGTTTTTCAACATAATCCTTGTAGTCAGGTATGTGATCTTTGAATACTTTCTTTATAATTTTCTTCAGCTTTGTTCTGGTATTCGCAAAGATCTCATGATCTCAGAATGGTAGTTCTGCAGTCTCGTTGGCAATACTACCCACGACTTGTGGATCGGTATTTATGGCTGAAGATATCAGCATGATTGAAGGGACCTCAGCGTTCAAAGGGGCGCCGTGATGATCGTCAAAGGCCTCAGGCCTAACTATACACTTCCCTTTATACAAGAGATTCATTTCTTTATCTAAGTGTAATCCTTCAGCAGGATCCTTTACTAGGCCGCCAAGGTGATATACACTCACATAGGATAACTGTTTCTTCCCATCAGAGGGAGTAAGACTGACCTTAGAGAACGCGGTGTAAATCTGGACCCTATCTGGTTCATTTTGAGTTCTCCAGAAGAATTTGGAGTGTTGTCTTGGAAACGCCATGGTATGTACCAGGTATAAGGCGTCCAAGTTATATTTGATGAGTAGATCCCCAGCCAGAAGACAATCGTCTCTGTCGGCGCGTGTCTTTAAGCCATGTGCTGCTTTGGATAAACGCTGTGTAAGAACGTGTTTCTGAGTGGCGTACATAACAGCCACGCGAGGGAACTCAGATTCTTCCTCAACGACAGTAACAGAGGTATTTACTAAGAGTTGTGGTTCTTGTCCAGCCCATGTAGACGGGTCGGGATATTCTTCCGCAAAGACATCGTCAGTAGATATACCAAAACGAAGGTCTGCGGGAGTTAATGGGTCTCGCCCGAACATCAACAAGAAAGGAGTCTCATGAGTAGTGGGGTTGACTGTTGTTCGGTACGCGAACATGACGTACGGCAAGATTTCATCCCAATCATCGTGGGTATCTTGGTTAATGTATGCCCTGATCATTTGGCATAGTGTTTTATTAGTCCTTTCAACCAAACCATTGGCCTGAGGCCAGTAAGGTGAGGAGAAGGATCTTCGAAGTCCAAGCACTATGCTAACCTTCTTCATAAGTTCACTAATAAAGGGTTGCCCCTGATCCGAGTGCAGGATCAGAGGTATTCCAAAACGGCAGAAGCATTGCTCCACTATTATCTTGGAGACGGTGTCAGTAGTTATATCAGGGACGGCAAAAGCATCGGCCCATCGGGTGAAGTAATCAGTCAGTACAACAATATACTTGTTTCCGGTTTTACTTGCTTTAAGTGGTCCCACAATATCTATGGCGACGCGTTCCCAAGGCTTATCACCTAAGGGAACGGGTTTTACAGCTCCAACTCTCCTAAGAGAGTCTTTACATTTTTGGCACGTAGAACATCCACGCACATAATTGATAAGATCACGATGGATAGTAGGCCACCAGTACCTTTCGAGGGTGGTGGTGAGCAACTTCTGTGCACCAAGGTGACCACCGGTCATGATATCATCATGTATTTGTTCAAAGGCAACCTGCCTGAGCCCGCGCGGGACACATAAAGCTAATCGCACAGGCGACCTCTTTAATAAATATTCTTTTACGTGTAATACGCGGTAGAGAAGCTCACCGCGTATGATGCTATGCTGAGCATTTTTCAGCACTATAGCTTTCGCATTTTCTTCCTCAGGTAAAGTTCCATCTTTTAGGAATTGGATAACTTTACTGAAGTCTTGGTCAAGTAGTTGTAGTTTGAGAATTTCATCAGACATCTTCCCAAGTGCGAAGAATTCATTAGGTTCATCCCCATCGCTAACAGCGCCAGAGGGTATCTTTTTTGGCGTTTGAGTACGCGCATTCTTATTCTTCTTTTTGCGTAGAAGCCTCGTAGAAGGTTCCTCGTCAACTTCAAGTGCGGGTAATGAGACGTACTGGTCAGCTTTGTATTGTGCAGCGTCGTCATTGCTTAAAGTAAGTTCAACGGCGCTATGGTCGGTGAGGCCGGCTACAAAGCGGTGCTCAACAGTCCAATTGCAGGGTATTCTATAGTCAATGAAGGCATAGTCTATCCTCCAAACAGCTTGGTAAAAGTGTTGGGGGTCATGCCACGTGTATCCTGGTAAGTTAGGATGGCATTTTCGGAATCCGTCAAAGAATCCGAGTCTAAGAAAGGCGTCAAGCCATGATCGTTCATCATAACGGAAACCAGAATACCCATGGAACCTCGCGGGATGACGGACGTCAAGTAAAGTATGCGCGATGTTGAAATCGCCTAGAACTATGGTTTTACCTTTTTGAAGGAGTTCTTTCACGAAGTCATAAACTCTGCTTAGAAACATCATCTTATACTTTTGTCTATGATCATGGCGTGTGCCATTGGA
>JAHLKC010000239.1:0-33250 GCA_025449115.1 Chytridium lagenaria
TACATGTCAAGCAAAAATAAGCATGGCAAAGCAAATGGCGTTTGTTGCATGCCTTCCCTGAGAAAATATAGCCTATTATGTTAACTGTGCCTCTGAGACGCATTTACCCATACTATCACATCCCTCTATGTTGATCTGCCGCTGAAACGCGTCTGAAAAATTGTTCTGAAAGCCCATTATTTTATTTGGCGCTGTCCACATGAGCCTCACCGCTTTCTTGGTGTAAATTGTCTGACTTCAGCCTCTTTGGACTTTGACATTTCAGGTCACAGTGATGCTGGGTTTGGTGGTTACGAAATTATATTAAAAGAGACGGGTGGTTGTAAGGGAGAACGATGGAACAGTTTCGCTGTCAATTCTGAACCTCATACGAGATTTTTAGTGAACCTCTTCAGACAAATATGGGTAAGTTCAATTTGATGCGATACAACGTTCTCTGACGTTGGTGAATCATAAAGTCAACGTTATCATTGCTGCTGCGGTATTCGCCGTCGGCGCGTCTGCCGTGATAGCGGCTCCCACCGACGACCCCAACCATCGTCTTTATGCCCGTTCGCCGTCGTCCTGGAACTTGAATGACCAAATGACTTGGGATCAAGCCGTTAAACGCGCAAAGGAGCTTGTGGCGACACTTTCTCTCAATGAAAAGGTAGATCTTGCTTCTGGCACTGGGTGGGCAAAGGGACCTTGTGTGGTAAGTACATTTTAGTCTTGCTAAAATTAGATTTGCTATCATATACTCACATGTGTTCATTCCAGGGAAATATTAAAGCCGTTCCGAAGATTGGGTTTAAAGGACTCTGCTTACAGGATTCACCCGCAGGTATTCGGTACGCGTTCGATGTGTCCGCATTTCCGGCTTCTATGTACGTATCCTTACACCATCAGGGAGTCTATTTTTGTCATTCTTTTTTATCGATCTTTAGCATACACCCTCACTAACACCATCCTAACCATATGCAACAAACCAGCAACGTCGCCGCCACATTTGACAAAACCCTCATGTACAAAAACGGTTTTCTCATGGGAGAAGAAGCTCGAAACAAAGGAATCCACGTCCTGCTCGCTCCCGTCGCTAACATGCTCCGCGCGCCCGCTGGTGGTCGTAACTGGGAGGGTCAAGGAGCTGACCCGTACCTCACCGGCTTGTCTACAGCCAACCAGGTCCGAGGCATTCAAGACATGGGTGTTCAAGCGACCATCAAGCATTTCATTGGTAACGAACAGGAGCATTTCAGGGATGGAGGAAACTCTATTATTGATAAGAGAACGTTACAAGAAATCTACGTGAGGCCCTTCAAGCACGCTATTCAGGCTGGCGCGGTTTCGGTCATGTGTTCATGTGAGTTTCATAATATTCGTTGTAAGATCTAATCAGAGTTTTTGTTAAAAGACAACCGCATCAACGCTACCTATGCTTGTGAGAGCCCTCAAGTCATGTCGCTTCTCAAGGACCAGCTCAAGTTTCAGGGTTTTGTAATGAGTGACTGGTGGGCCACCCACTCTACCAACGAAGCTGCCAACAGCGGTCTCGACATGGTCATGCCTGGGAGTATTAGTTGGGGACAGACGGAGGAGTTCTGGTGGGGCCAGAACTTGATCAACTCTGTCAACGGCGGTAAAGTCGCGCAATCGAGAGTCGACGATATGGCTGTCCGCATCCTCACTCCGTGGATCAAGCTTGGTCAGGTACTACTACTAGATATTCATCCCATCTATTCTTATTGCGATAATTCCTATCTGATCACAATTTTCTGTCGTTTCTAGGATAAGGACTTCCCCGCGACCAACTTCGACTCCTTTAACCCGAGATCTCTCCCTCCTGTCAACGTTCAAGCCAACCACAAGCAACACATCCGCGAGGTCGGCGCCGCTTCCTCCATTCTGCTTAAAAACGTTGCTCCGCTCTCCCTATCACCGGTGCCAAGTATCCTAAGATTGCCGTCATTGGTTCCGACGCTTTTGCACCTAGAGAAGTTCCCACAGGGTGAGGCCTCATCGCTTTTTGATAAAAAATTCACCCAATTATTATCACAGAGACAAGAATGAGAACCCAACAGGAACCCTCGCCCAGGGTTGGGGATCAGGCACATCCAACTTTCCTTACATCGTCGCGCCTATTGAAGGGATGGCAGGACCTGCCAAGAACCAAAGGGTGGAAATATCCGGGCTCAACGAGAATTGGGACACGGAGCGTATCAAAAGGACGGCTGCCGCAGCAGATCTGTCTGTTGTCTTTGTTAACTCCAACTCAGGTGAAGGGTAAGAATAAATTTGGTTTCTCTCCCGTATCATATTTCCCCAGAAGGCTTAAATAACCTCTTTTTCATAGCTACTTACTGTAGAAAACAATGCTGGAGACCGTAACAACCTCACTCTTTGGAACAACGGAGACAACATTATTCTCGCTTCTGCTTCTGTCAAAAAGACAGTTGTGGTTGTTCACAGCCCGGTGCCGTTGACATGCCTTGGATCGACCACCCGAACGTTGTTGCTGTCATCTACGCTTTGTTTCCTGGCCAAGAAACTGGTAACGCGATCGCTGACGTGCTGTTCGGTCTTGTCAACCCGTCTGGGAGGTTGCCTTTTTCAGTTATGAAGGACAGAAAAGATTACTCGGCGGATGTAAACTACAACAACGATCAGATTTCTTATAATGAGGGAATCTTTGTTGACTACCGGTACGTGCAGATGCCTTCTTTATAACTTCTCTTCGCTTAAACATCTAATTGTCTTGTTTCTTTTCAGTGGAAATGAAAAGCGCAACGTCAATCCCGTCTTCCCCTTTGGCCATGGTCTCTCCTACACATCCTTTTCCTATTCCAACCTTGAGTTTTGTACGGCTTCTCGACGCGCTGTGTCCACCCCTACCACCCGTCTCCTCACAGTCACTGTTACAATCACCAACACGGGTGAAGTCGTCGGCAGCGAGGTTCCTCAGCTCTACATTGGGTTTCCTAGCGGGGTTGACCAGCCTCCCAAGCAGCTTCGCGGTTTCGAAAAAGTTAGGATTGAGCCCGGACGTACCATTGATGTTGGGTTCGTCATTCAAAGGGAAGATGTGGAAATATGGGATGTTGTGAAGAACGATTGGGTCGTACCCCAGGGAACTTACACAGCTTTTGTAGGAAGTAGCAGCAGAGACGTAAAACTTCAAGGAACGTTTACTATCTAGTTTGACTATGCTTCTTTTCCTATTAACAATTTTCTGTTTAAAACCTTGTGAATTTTACTGTCTGTGGTTGAATCTGAAAGACCTCTTCTTTATCCTCTCTACAAAATTGAGTATCGCGATTTTGTTTATTCATTTACCTTTTCTTCTGTTGATGATCTTACTTTACGTGCTATATATAAATAACTGAGGAAGAATGAACAACATGAAGTCCTTGACCCAGAGCTTTCCCGCCTTAATGGGCTTCGGCTGAAGGGTGCGAAACCTCGACAACAAATTACTGCATGAGTGAAATTGCTCAATTACCTTTAAATCTCTGAACGAATAAGAGACATCCGAAGAAGCCACAAAACGTGACGGTTATTAAATACCGCAGCAGCTAGTTTTTGGGAAGTCTCTCTATGCGCTCGACAGGCCACCAAAAATACAAACAGGTGGTTTGCAGCCGACTGTTGGATAATTTTCACCGAGTTTCGTATTTTTCCATTATTGCTGGGTTGTTTCGCTGGTATACCATTTAAACTCCAACACCTGCAGTGCTCTTCATTTATCAGCGGCGTCTAACGGCCTTTTTTGGCGAAAGTGCGACTGGATCCAAAAGCTTTGCGCCATCTTTGTTGTCGATTCTCTTTTACGCCTAGTGTTCGGACTTTCTTTCAATACATTCCGCCAAGCACATAGCATCAATGCAGAGAAACGACATAGCTATCCCTCACGATGAAGGAAGCAACATCCTTTCCAATGCAGCTGGTGGAAAACTTGATCGAGACATGCTGGGTATGGCCAGCCAGTCCGATTTAATGAAGATACTCTCGTCCCTTGCTGCTGACGACAACCTTTCCCGAGAAGGCGATGCTGCTGCTGGAATGATTGCTTTGGCTGGGTTTAAAATGGACATGGATACGAGTGGCTCTAGAAGCCCCTCTTTGGTTACCGGCTCTATGACTCCTTTGGAAGTTGTCGCTACTGTTGCCGGCTTTAAGGCTGATGAGGCGATACCTACAGAAGTTCTCAATCCGATTGCTTTGGCGGCAGAAGTGGCTCGATTCGAAGAGATGGTCATGAAAGAAGAGATGATTAAAAGGGAAAGTCAATCCAGAGAGTCGCCGCCGGTGCTAGAAGATTCTTCAATTAAAATTGAGAATGAGAACTCTTTTACAATTCCGCCAATTGCTGAGGTGGATGCTAGAATGCCAAGCGAATTCTTTAAAGATAACACATCACCGGATGGCCTAGGAAGTGGAAAAAATCAGAATCAAGACATGGATATTGAGGCCGACCGTAGTGGCTCATTTGACACACAGGAAGATAAACGTTCTAGTGGAGTTACGAAACTGATGGCTTTGGCGGCTTCTGAATATAAAGATTTTGGTGATGATGATTTCGTGGAGGAATCCGTTCAGTCGATTGATCCGCTTCATATAAAATGGAAAGTCGAAGAGGCAATATTAACTGCTGCTATTAAGAAAAGGAGATTCTTGACTTGGATCTTGCGGCCACTGACAAAGATATTCTCGATCTCCGACCAAAGATTATGAATCTGCAGGCGATGGTTACAGAAACTGAAGCACTGGTAAGTACCATTAGTAGATCTGTTACGCTATATTATAAACTTATCTTTTTAATCTTTAGTTAAAGGAGCATAAAAAAAGCTTGAGGAAGCTAAAGTGGAGGAGGCACACAAGCGTTCTACTGCCAGGCATATACGTTACAGAATTGACGCTCTTACTACCAAAGTGAGAGAAAGTGAATCTTGTATATCTTTTTTGGTGAAGTCGAGCAAGGATCGAAGGAGCGTTTCTCCCTTACAAAAGCGGATATCGCTACAGGGTAGTTCTAGAGTTGTATCATCCTCTCGTCATTTTGTTGGAAGATCAGATCGTTTAGAAACTTCAAGGAATACCATCTCAAGGCCTGTTGGTGGAGTTTTTAGAGATCAAGGTCGTGAGGTTAGCCGTGATCGTCAGAGAGATTGGTCTAGAAATCGTGAAAGTAAGGATCAGCGTGACGCGAATGGGAACGTGAGCGTGAAAGGGAGAGGGAGAGAGTGCGTAATCGGGAGGATTCTGCCGATGTCGACAGGGATAGGAATAGAATGAGAGACGAAAAACTTCGTCGACAAAGCCCTTCCAACGATCTCCGCCTCGATTTGATTCGTCTGCCAAAGGCCCCTGTCGTCTTATGGGGCCACTCTTCGGATCACCTAATGCGCCGCAATGATGACCGTCCTGCTGTTCGCAACATCAAAGCTCAAGTCGGCTCTGATCGTCTCGATGGAGCTGATGGACTGCGCATGGATTATTCTAGAGATAAAGGGAGGCCTGACCCTCTTAACATGCCACCACCGCCTCGTAGAGAGGCTGAAAGAGTACGGTCGGGCAATACCACTCCTGGAGATCGAGGTTATTCTTCTCCGAGCGGGGCCTATCCAGCTTCTGCTGTTAGTGTCAAGGATGTTTGCATGTCCTATCAGAAAGGTGATTGTAGGAGATTTCAGTGTCCATTGGAGCATAATTGTGTCAGGTGCCGTGGGCCACATCCTGTGATGCGATGTGAAAAGGACCGCCATATTTGCATTAATTACAACATCGAAGGTATGTTAGAACTACCAGATTCTTTATATACGATGATTATCTTAAATTTAATTTGTATTCTCGGCGTATGTAGGTTGTGATTCGGCAGCTTGCTGGCGTGAGCACCGATGCATGAGGTGCTCTTCCGAGAAACACGGTGTTTTGACGTGTCCTGTTCGATCAAGCAATCCTAATTCAGTTTGCTTTTTGTGGTGAGTGTCTTTTTAAATTAATATAATTTATTTTGTGATATTTGCACTCTAACCATTTTGTCTCCATTTCCTTTGCAGGAATTCGTCTGGAACCTGCAAGGTGTCTACTTGTACGCGTCAACACGAATGTTTCCGATGCGGTGGCAAGCATCCATTCCTTTATTTGCCCCGAAAACGTCCGCATTATTGCCGAAGAAACCACCGCTGCACGTCTTCGCAATGAGGATGGTCCTACAAAGCTTGCTCTAGCAGCACCCACTCGTTCCACAGCCAATCCTCTGACTGTTCGCACTCATTCTCGTGATGTCTCGGACTCGAATATCGGGCTTAACACACGGAAAGAAATACCGAGGACGAACGGTCCGAAAGCGGCGATTACTGAGAATTTGTCGACTATGAGTGAGAGAGATTTACTGGCGCTTCAGAAGCAAATGCTGCATGTTTTATCGGCTTTAAATCCTATGTAGATTATTGAGGAGCATTCCCAATCTTTTTCTAATTTTTTCTAATCTCGGACTTCGTAATTTTACATCGTTAAGTTATGAATTCTCTTTGTAATATCTGATGTTGTTTTCTATTATTCGTTCAGAGATTTCAACATTTTTAAATAAACTATTTTTGATCATCAATAACTGGTTTACACTTGCAAAGGCAAACTACATTTGTTCGCACATATGTTACATCTAAAAATGGGCTTGGACGATATATGATTTGATTCGTCATTGTGGCGAATCCGGCCTTTTCTCCACCGCGTCAGCCTTCTCTGCGTCGACATTTTCCTTGAAAAAAGGTGAGGTAAGGTAGGTCGACCAAAGTATTGCAGATAGTTGAAGAACGTCGGTCTTCCGCTTGTGCGTATGGTTGAGTTTTCGAAATTCCTTTGTCAAATTGAGGCAATAATTGACGCTCTCTGGGCTCACAAAATCACAAGCAACCTAAGAAAACGTAAATAAAAATCGAGTAAGGGAGAAGGTGAATACAGCAGTGAAGTTAGGCAAAACTTATCACCTTGATACAATCTCGATAATTACAAACTTGATGAATACACCCCGCCGGTACAAACACGGCATCCCCAGGGTTTTGAAATATTCTCCAACCCGTCACCCCGGTTTCCTCCTTCAACCTAGCCCTTAGATCCGTCGTCAAGTAAAAAGTTTGGTCATGGATTGGGTCATCAAAGACCTTTCCCCGCTCCTCCAGCACCTTCCCCACAAATTTCCTCAATGCATGTAGCGCTGATCTTGGGAATATATCCCAGACTGCCCCTGGCCGCAAATCATCGGGTTTTACGCCATCGCAAGGCTCGGACGCGTGAATCATAACGTTAACTGCATCAGCCATGTCGAGGTGGAGTGGTGTAGTTCCTGCACCGCCTGCACTGTCTTGGGAGGCGTAGGCGCAGTAGAGTTTTGGGCCGAGTCAGAGGGAACAAGTTCTTTCGGGAGTCGTGCAGCAAGGTTGCGGTTACCGTTTCGCGCGGTGTACTCGGGGAACGGAACCAGACGACGAAAGTCTCGAAATGGTCGGGAAACTTTATCTTAAAGTCCGTATTGGTTGGCCAGTCCTGATTTTCAGCTTTAGACACTTAAACGAAATCCGCGAAAAATTATGTGATGAAACTTACTGGAACTTTTAAAATATGATAGTTCTCTCCCGAATCTTTTGTTCGAACTTCAACTGTTGCGAAGCCGTCGAAAAAATCACCAATGCAGTCAATCACCCGTCCACCCGTGGCGCAGTCCTCGATCTCGGTCACTTCGTGGCCATAGGTCTCAGCAAAGTATTTTGGTGACCAATCTGCCTGAAGTGCCAAATCGAGTTTATATGCTATTGCAATACCCCGAGTCCAAGCTTCTTCAAAAACCCTCTGCGGATCAGCCGTGCTGGAATTAATACGGACGAATGATGGGAGGGTTGCCACGCCGTTTGTAATAACCATATCGGTTGACGTCGAGCTTATTAGATTTACCCGGTTCAGGATCATATCAAATTCTTGACGTTCCCGACGAGACACCAAAAACATTTGCCGCTTCGTGTGATATGTTTTCATGGTACAATAGCTTGACCTCTGAAACTCAGAGTCGTTCCAATCATCATAGCAGTCGAGACATATATCTGCGCCGCAAGCGCAGCAACACCAGCTGAGGCCAAAGATCGAGGTAAAGCATCTGTCACAGATAACTCGATCTCCGGGTACAATATCTCGATAATGTAGCGTTCGATTGGTAAACGCTTCAAGATAACGATCTACTATAGCTTTCAAGACGGGAGCTGTACGCTGTAGAACGTATTTTTCGTTTTCCGGGTTGGTTATAACCGTTCTTTCATCATTTAGAATGACTTCAGACAAGCTTTCTGACCTCTAACAATATGAGAAATTTAAGGATCATTCATCTTACCATCACAATATTCTCCCCTTTAAAAAAGTTGACATTGGTTCGGTAAACAGTTCCAAAGAATCCTTCATCAGTAATATTTCCGTCCACCACTTTGAACCAGCGAAAATCCTTGAAACGGCAGGGCACCCCGATTTTTTTTTGAATGCATGCAGCGCATCGTTTGTACATAGCAAGTGTCTTGCTCAAGCAAGCCACACTTTGGACTGTCTTGAACTCATCAATGTGAACGCAATCAACTTCGGACCGAGGAAGCGAAGTCTCCATGCTCCATGTTTGTGGAAAAGCACTCGAATTAATCCTTTGCAATCATTATTATGAGAACTATATCTTATTTTTGAAGCATAGCTTTATACCTCACACTCCTCTTCCTTCCTGGTAGCTCGACACTGTTATCTTCGACGTGCTTCATGTCAATATTGGTCGCCTTCTCCTTTCCGAGGCTCTTTCGCTTGCTGATAGAGACACGTCTCTTCTTTGGCGCTGGATCATCAAATTCATCGTCAAACTCGTCAAATAGCAGTGCCTCCGTGTATACTACTCGTTTTGGAGTCCTCGAAGTCATCGTCCTTTCGGTCATGGCTGGGTGATCATGCAAAATCAAAAGTCACTGTGACAAATTTCTATTTGTATAATTAACGAGCAGTTCCTAAAGTGGAGGTGCTCTTGTAAGGCCCAACATCCATGTCTCGCCCTCCCTTCATGGACGTGCTCCCAAAACATTTCCAGGGAAAGTTGCTGCTCCCTTCATGCTAGATGCAGCTGCAGGAACCATGTCACGCTGGAAGCACTTCCAAGGCCTCTGCTGGCCGCAACAATAGGCACAGATGATTCCAACGCCGACAGCGAAGCGCCCAGCGCATCCATTGAACCATATTCATCCTTTTTATTCCATTCAATCCCTTCATGGCTTTATCGTCTCCAGAAATATCTTTGCCCGCGAGAAGTTCACGTGGGTTCGAAGATGGCTTGATTTGTTGTGGTGCCAGTTTGAAGCACACATTGGGCACTGCTCGGTCTTGTCCACGAGTTGCTGAAACTCTGTTGTCAAAGCGGGGACTCACAGTTTGGACAAATAGACCAGTTGTCAAGTTCCATATGACGACCTAGAAAAGGAATGTTAAACCAATTATTTAGTCAAGAAAATATCTTACAGATGCAATGCAATAAGGAATGTGATTTTTGCAGTCAGTGCAGTCAAGAACGCTTTCGGCCAATTTATAACAAGAATGGGCATGGAGTCAAAGTTCCTCGATGGTTTCTTCTTTATCCGGTCGCTTTATGCAATTAGTATACATTTAAGTCAGAACCGCTAACCTCATATCTGCTCAATCTTCCTTTTGTACTTTGCATCCAAAAGAGGCCTATATTCTGGTCTCATCAACATAGCGGCATACTCAAAAGCTTCTTTCTTCATGTTGGCTCGGTAACATTCGATGACAGTTGATGTAAGGATTGGGACAACGTGCGCCGGAAATTTGGAGATATTGTTTGCCACTCTAATAAGCATTCGTGCACCCTTTTCGTGTTCGTTGACTTTAATCAAAGTCTTTCAAACCCGTTAGAAGTATGCTTTAGCGTTGAAAGGTTACCTTTACAAGAACGTAGCTATGGAGAATCATGAGCATGCGATCAAGCTCAGATGGAATGGCGCCTTATTTCTTTTAAGCTGTCGGTGATTGTCCAAAAGAAGGTCATGCGCAACTCTATAGTTTCCTAAAGTATGTTAAAATCAATGATCATTTCGTTCGTACCAAGGGTTTGCTCTTCCCTTGCGATTATGATGTGTGCGTGCTGCATCTCTGTATGACCCCAAAGACATGTAAAGCTTGAAAATATACTTTGCTTCCTACCAACAAGCTTAGATTATTCGATATTAAGAAATTTCCATACCTTCGCACTCCATCCGACTCACCCATCAGGTAATCAATAAGTTCATGCGTCAACGCATCATTCTTTGCTAAACGACAGCCTCAATAGCTTTTCGATAGATTCGCCGTCAAGAACGGGACATCGAATGAAGAGACGGAGAGCTTTGGCGTGATTCCGGCTTGAAGATAGTACTTTCCGGCGTTGAGGAGTTGACGTTTGTTTTCAAAGTACGTGGCAATGTTCGGACTGGAGTTTTGATGAATTAATATGATGATGAAGAAAGAAGACTACTCACGCATTTGCGGTTGGCATTCCTTTGATTAGCAACGAATGTTCCATCAATCATGTTGCTGGCAAAATCGATCAGAAACAGAGCTATAGAAAGCAATATCTACCTGAGCAAGCTCAAAGGCCTCATCAACCATTCCCGCCATTAAACAAAACTCGACCACGCTGTTATACTCTTGCGTGCCTGGAAAAATTTGCTTACAATCCTCGCACTCTCCCTGGATCGGGTATCTCTAACAATCTTTACGGCTTTATCGATTTGGTTGAGGTGTTCGACCATAGCCTGACGACATTAATCAAAGTCTCTGGCTTTCTCATAAGATGCGGCGGCCTCTACGTACTGATTTGAGGCTAAGATAAAATAAGTAAAAAAATACATCGGCATCGCTTATACGACAAATCAATAACGACCTTCTTTCGCTTTTGCGTACTGCACAAAATCTTTTGGACTCGTAACCTTCTCCAAGATTTCCCACCTTCGCCCACAACTTCCCTTTAATATAGGCCTCAGCTGCTTTCTCCCACGCACCCGCTCTCTCAAACAACCCTCCAGCTTCCGAATACAATTTCAACCCTCCAAATCCCCGCAAATCCTGCAACAACTTTATCTCATCAACCCCATTCAACATCTTCATCCCACGCGTCACATCACCCATCCTAACGTCATACGCGTGATCCCGAAGACATACAATCTGATGTTCATCAGCTCAGACTCAGATGCCGGAACTCATTGGATGTTCCAAAGCATCTCATACATACTTAACGCTTCAGAAAATTCTCCCCAGACTCCAGCTGCCCGCATACTCCCTCGCAATCCCCGTAACTCTTTCGGAGCAAGTTTTTTCGCTAAATGAAGTGCTTGATCCCTGCATTAAATCGCGTCGCATGTGAAGAGCGTGAACAGGATCAGTGCTTTGAAGAAACATTCTTGTGCATGTTCGAATTCTCGAAAAATGATGCAAATGTATCCAGCGGGATGTTGATTTCTTCGTATTCCGCGTATGAGGAGAGGTCATGACATACCGGCGTCGTGGAGGATTTGACGGTAGACGCGTTTCGCGGTGGTGATGTCGAGGACGTAGAGGGCGGCTTCTGCGAGCATGGTCATGCTTTACGAGATTTGACGGTTTCAATCATGGACCAGACATCTGAAATGAAATATGATAAACAAAAACTGATAAATTGAATACATTACCGCTCATTATTCCAAGAGTGTACGCCAACTGAAGGGATTTTCCTTGAGCTTGCTCTGTTAACGCAGCAATGTTCTTTGACGCTAAAGGTTCATTTGTGGTCAAGAATATCGTCATCAACTTCCCAGACGGAGACTGCATGATCAAATTAGAAATCAATCTAAATGGAAAAGGTTCACCTGACAAAGAAACTTCCATCAATAAGATAATAGGTTTAAGCCCATATGGAAGTTTGTGGTTCCTAGAGAAAGACATTGTGGACCTTTTATCGTGTGCGGTTGAACGCATGCGTGGTAATAAACGCGTCGTCGTATGAAACGAACACGGTTCTATCGGGATTTGGGCAAGCTTCCCAAAGCACAGTGGTTGTTTTTGCTGCAGATCAAAGCCCAGATGAATTAAAACACATATTGTAAAAAAAAATACTGCGAGGTGGGGAATATTACCTGAGATATTGGGAATGGCGTAGCTACCATCCTTTACGGGATCCAACAAGAAAAAGTCATTCACTTCATCCCTGAAAACAAGTTCGCGCTAGCAGGCCTCGGAAACACCGAAACAACACCTTTCTATAAACCCGTCAATCCATTGAACGCAAATTATATAAAAAACTCACTTTATGTTTAAACTCATGTACTAACGACCACTCTTCCACTGAATAATGATGGATGACTCCAGCGGCCATAGCGTAGATGAGCATTTCGTTGGTGATGTGGGCAGAGACGATTTGGGAACCGTTTTCGCCGTACTTGCTGAGGATGTCTTTGTCTGGGAAGACGCGTTGAAAGCCTTGGCCGTTTGCGGGCGGGCTATAAGTGAAGATGGCGCTTACAAAAAAACCCTTTGGAAATAAAATGAAGAAGGTTGACACGTGGAGAACTTACGATCTAATGCATGTACTTGAAGCCTTCCATCTGTCAAAAGCACAGCGGCCATTCCATCACTCATGGAAACGCTTTTCACAGTCCCAATGTACTCCTTAAAAATAAGTTAGTTCCCAGATAAGTCAAAGGGATATACCAACCCTTTCAAACACCATCTCCCCCATTTTCCCCGTCGGTTCATTCGGTCTCATCTTTCCCCATTTTAATGGTCTTCTACTCCATCCCCCAAATAAAACGACAATCGATCGTTCAATCCTATCGCCCAGTGATAAGGCCCCACTCCGATCACAGAGGGTTCAACGCCGAGATCTCTTTTAAGTTGGAAAGACTGGAGGGTTTTGTCGTGGTTTGTGACGGTGATCTCGCAGATACCGGTGAGATGAGCCTTAGAGGAGGTTATAAGTGAAGAAGATCATGGACGTACTGTGACGGGACCGAAAGAGTTTCCGAGGATGGGAAGACGAGAGAGGAAAGTGTAAATGTTCCCACTGTCAAAGTTAGGTTCCCGTTCCAACAATTTCTTCACCTTTTCGTTCCAACTGTAAGAAATCCACCATCATCTGTCCAATCCAAAGCTCCAACGCCCCCCTCTCATCCTCAAGATCCAAAATCGCATACACATCCTTCAAATCCGTCAACTCATGAACCTTGACAGATCCATCACCGCATGTTGCCGCTTTACTGATCATCGGGTTCACGGCGATATTGCAAAGCGTGTCTTTATGGTTTCGCGTCTGGAAAAGCTCTTGACCGATTTCATTCATATCTTTTTTTTTGGCGACAAAAGTGTTAGAAGTATCGTCGTTGAAATCGACATCTTACTCGTTGAAACTACCACGAAGTAACCAACTGAAAAACCTATCATGACCAAGCCGTCACCGAACCAGCTGTAGGAGACGATGTTGCCGTATTTTGATTGGAATGCGAGCTCGATGGGGGAATCGGGGTTGGAGAGGTTGTGGAAGAAGAGGGTTTTGTTGGCTAATACGATGGAAAGAACTGCCGAGGCGTCTGCAGTCGATGATGTTTTCATGGTGGACCACTGCGTTGCGGAGGAAAAGGTCGAAATCATCACAATTTGAGGTTAAGGGTTAGCGAAAAGATGTAAGATTTCGAGCTTAGGCTATTGCTCTTTTTTATAGCAAAGAGAAGAGATGGCATTAAAATGAGAATAATTGGTATACTGCATGTTCGATGGCTCCCCTTTTAACCCCATTTGGACACAGTATCTCCAGTCATATTCGAAAGTGTGAACTTAAAAACAATATTCAGCATTCATACATCCACCAAAGTACTTCTCACCGTAAAATCTAGACTCCCACACGCCAACAACCCCTCCTTATTCCACGCCGCGCATACAATAGCCTTGGAATGTTTTCCCATAACAGGAATTTTCTTTGACGTTCTCCGATTGTATAAAAGAAGGTTCCCTTTTTGTGAACCAACCGCAAGCTGTGTATGCGTTAAACACGGTATATATAGATTCAAAAATAAAAGAGATACGTACAACATCGCTATTTAAACTCCAACACAAAACATTCAATCCTTTCATGTTGGAATCTATGGACCCGATTTGCGTTGATTCGCATCCCACGTTACAATCTGCGGCGAATTCTCTGATATCGCAACAAGCATATCCATCAGGATCCATGCGATCCCCAGGCAAGCTCTTCAATCATCAGAACATCATTTTTGGAGAGCTTTCTTTTACCCTGGTAATGTCACAGCATCGACTTTAAAGCCATGTCTATCGCTAATGTTGATGATGTGGTTTGATCTGACGAGAGGAGTTAGTAAAAGTGTGATGGTGGTGTGTACCCGACGGATGCGAGGTATGAGCATGGTATTGGTTGCCATTTCAAGAGGATGCCTGGCCGTGATGTATGTGCATTATTGGATGGTGGTTGTCCATGAAGCGATGTTCCTAAACTAAATACTTGCTACACCAATTATCAGCCATAACTCCTTCATCCTGATGCCCTCACATTCATGGTTGTTCAACGCTTCAGCGATGCAACGGCGTAATGGCCAGTCGATTCTTCAACGCTTTAGCGATGCAAACGGGTCGTATGGACAGTCAATACACAACCAAGTTTATTATATTTTCGGAGTTTCAACCACATCTATTGCTGCACAAGGTGAGATGCATCCTCTGTAAAATCGTAATGAAACATGATGACATCCTCAAACGCCTCTGTTCCGTCTTCCTGCTTCACTCGAGCTCCTTTCGGGAGTCGTCCGATTTCACGAAACCCAAGACCTCGCCAAAGCATCGCGGACCCAACATTCCTCCTGTGAACATTTAAACATCCCAACTTTCATTCTGATACTTACTCGAAAACCAAGTTGAACATGGACGCTCGATAGCCTACTGCTGGAGCTAGAATGACGAATGCTTTGGCCATGACTTTGCCGACACCTTTTTTTGTGGGATCAGGACGTTGTTTTAATTGGGTGAACTTGCCTTTGTTTCTGTGATCCAGCATCGTCAAAAACCCACCGTTGCAGATATGCGAGCATCGACCTGGGAAATTTGGCTATCAAACGTTAAAACCGCAAGTGAGACTATCGTACTTGATGTAGAAACATCCCAATGTCTCACCGCTTTCATCATCAGTCACCACAAAGGCATGATGAGACAAGAAATAATTCTTTCGACCATCAATACTTGACACTTCTTTGTTCAACGCACCAGAAACCCTTGCCGATCCATTTCATGCTCAAAGGGGTAAGAGTTTCCAGCCCTGATCTCATGGTTTAAGAGTTCATGGATTGTGGAAAGCGTCTTTTCGTCCGTATCTCTCGAGACTGATGTTACGGAGACGGGTCTCCGTTTTTCAAGGAATCCTTGATGGGAAGGGGGAGTGGTTTTCCGGATGAGGGTGACGAGATTGCTCCGTAGAGTTTTGTCCATGCTTGATTGATGATTTTTAATGTCGGACTGATTTCTGGCATGGAGGGCTGGATGGAGATGCATTCAGAACGCGACTCGCCCGCCATAGTGTAAATCGCCGTGTACTTGGGCGTCGCCGGTATCTTTGATATAAATACTCATATTTTTTAGAAATGTAAGAAAGATAAAAGGGAAATAACAGCGGAATGTGTATATATATATTGAATGCCATTTCATTAGAACTCGAGCTTTTTCTCGAATTAAGTTATTCTTCGTGTTATTCTATTAGATATACGCTTAAACAATGTACAGAAAAGAGCCAAAAACAAAAAAAGTCAACTGCACTAGCTTTAGACGACTTTGATCAGGGACTGGTATCTTTGCATAAAGTCCTCATCACTATCCTCGTCCTCCACGTCGTCAGCGCCGTCATTCTCATCTAAAGTATACGGCACAAAATCCATGCCTATTCGTGACAACACCTTATCTAAGTCTGGCCTATCACCAATAGGCCCATAATCTCCGACAGTATTCGATTCCACAGCTGCGTTCTCTTTCATGGAGACAATGACTTCTTGAACGTTCTGGTAGCTTTCTGGATGATATCCTTGTGCTGCGATGAGACGCCAGACGAGCGGGTCTAACGGGAGAAAGGTATTGGAGAAGTTTTGCGACGGAGGAGTCGTGTTGTTCTTTGTTGGAGACTTGGTTCGTGGTGGATGATTCTGAGAGAGAAGATGCTGGTGCTGATGCTGATGATAAATGGGAGGAAGAGGCTGCTTGACGAAGGATATTTTGAAGTTCCTGACCTGTGATAGTGATGATGATGATGATGATGATGATGGTGATGAAGGAGATGAGTTTGAGGATGTCTTGAAGGGTGGTGTGTAGTGTCAGGAATAGTATTAGATGAGCTTGAGGCGGATGTGAATGGAGCGAAAGAGAGCATTAGTGAGAGGATGAGCATGATGAGCATTGCTGGTGATGGTGATGCTGGTGATGCTGATGATGGTGATGCTGGTGATGATGACTTGTCTCTGAATGCCACCACCCTCATCATCACTCTCTTCTCTCTACACTATTATGTTATTACTATGTATTATAATATTATTTGAGAATCCAATATTAAATAATAAATAATTAAAATAAAACATTTGTTTTCGGCTGGGTCTAATATTTTAACTGAATAGAGACACTCAAATCACTCTTGACAATTCATGAGAGAGAGAGACACATCAGCATTTGGGATTCCTCGCCTTGCAAGTTTCGCCTTCCTAATTGAATAATTAATACTGGAGAAGAGATATTGATTCCATGTGTCTTTGAGAGAGAGCTGAGTGAGGCCTCAATTCAATCCCACATTCCTTTCATTTCTATCATTCTCATCATCATCAGCATCCGTCACCCCTATCCATCCATCCATCACCGTCACCTTCAAGCATCAAAGGGCTATACTTTTTGTTTGGAGGCTACAAGGAGGAGCAGACCGCATCGAGAAAAACATCCCCTTATACACCCGCGTGAAAGAAACGGTGGGCGCGGGTCATCTAGGAAAAAAATGCGAGATAGGACTTGGAGAACAAATTCACAAGGACAATAGTGAGAGATGGTAAGGATCTTGCATTGCCCTCAAAAGAACGACCGCCGCGTGGAGTCTTGAATCGGGAAACAAATAGACATAAGGATGAATCTGACGCTTTTCCTACCCCTCTTTATAGTCTCCATCACTACCTCAGGAATGTCTGGACATTCAGGAACTGTCGCCTGTAGTCCATGGGGTCCTCCAACTTTGTCAACACCACCGCCATCTCCGAATTCTACTCTTCCATCCTCCACAAGCCCTCGCCAACATTGCCCCACCATGTCTCAGCCGCCAAGATTGGGAAGTCTCGTCTACGCCGTAACCGGTCGCGGATCCCACAGACGCAGGAAAGTTTTGCGCTGACCGGACCAGCGAAATCAGATATACCGTTCATTTGTCTGCGCAGGGATATCTTTGTCTCAGTGCTGGATGCAACTCCATCTCCTCCGAACAACACCCACCTCAAACGATCACAAACAGACAACTCAAAACCCCTAAACATAGACGGAGGGAAATCGGCACAAGTCAGCGTCTCTCCACACCAACGCTGTTCGCCTTCTCGAGGCTAGCATCACTGAAAAACAAAGCAAACCCATGTGTCCTGAATCTGTGACGCTTTTTCAAATCACTTGGAGAAGTTTCTTCTGCTCACAAGGATCTGGATGCCGCTGTCTCCCGCAAAGGATCAATCATCTCAATGCTCCACATCTTTGGAAAAGCCGTCAGGAATGAAGTCGGTCAAAAGCTTCAGGGAAGAAGGAGAAGAGGCAGATTGTTGTCACATGGACGAAGAAAAGAACACAGACCCTGCTGCCAATACTGCTCCAGTCCCCGTGGCCGGCCAATGTCGTTCTCCCGCTGAAAACACTAGCTCAAGGCACCACTCCAACGTCGCTCTCCGCCTCAAGTGACGCTCCTACCCCAGTCAACGATGCAACCATGCAGTCTCATCGACGCCATCCACCACGCCCCGCTGTCGACGAAGATCCATCAGGAAGCATCGCGCATCCGCTCCTCCTCCCGCTGAAAAGCCCAGCTCAAGGCATAGAACCAATCAGGAGAACGCTGTCGATGCCAGAAGACGGCGTGGATGCTGTTCCGGAAGCTACTTCCAACCGTCGTCATCGAAACGCTGCTCCTGTTGTGGACGCCCCAAAGACCTCTGGGGATGCAGTTCAGGACGCGCCTCAGCATGGTCGTCATGTGAAGGCGGTTGAGGATAAATCTAACATAATTCTGGACAGGATGTGAAGAAGGCGGAGGACAAGAAGCCTAAGAATGAGAAGAAGGTGGAGGACAGAAGCCTAAGAATGAGAAGAAGGTGGAAGACAAGAAGCCTAAGAACGAGAAGAGGTGGAAGACAAGAAGCCTAAGAACGAGAAGAAGGTGGAAGACAAGAAGCCTAAGAACGAGAAGAAGGTTGAGGACAAGAAGCCTAAGAATGAGAAAAAGGTTGAGGACAAGAGAAGAGAAGAAGGTTGAGGACAAGAAGAACGAGAAGAAGGTTGAAGACAAGAAACCTAAGAATGAGAAGAAGGTAGAAGACAAGAAGAATGAGAAGAAGGTTGAAGATAAGAAGAACGAGAAGAAGGTTGAAACAAGAAGCCTAAGAACGAAAGAAGGCCGAGGATAAAAAACCTAAGAATGAAAAGAAGGAAAGCCATGATGAGGTGAAGACGTCAAGGACGAGAAGAAGAGGAAGCTAAGGATGATAAGAAGAAGGAGGAGAGAAGAATGAGAAACGGACAAGAAGTCTAAAGCTGTGGATTCAAAGAAGAATGGAGTGAAACCTAAGAACGAGGCTGAGAATGCTGCCTCCAGGGTGTGATGACGATGAAGCTTCATGCGGTACATCTCCCTTTTATTTCTGAACCCGTTTTATCGTTTTACCCCACATCTTGAACATGCTAACACCATCATTCAGGTTTCCGGCAACATTGACCGTGCATCAAATTCTGCGAATCCACAAAAACGCCGACCCTGCTGCCACAAACTCTCCGACCCTCCTCCACGTCAACGCCAGACCTCCCTCCTCACGCCCTCTCCAACGTCGACCGCATGTCCGCCAAATCCCTCTCGAATCCTTCCACACCAACGTTGCAGCCAAGTTTGACGAATCCATCACGCTGTCATGCCAACAAAAACCGCCGATACCACCTTTTCGGGTATCACGGGGTTGAACGCTTTAAGAAAATCCATCACCGCCTTGGTTACCCAGGATTTGAAGGAGGATGCGACCAAAACGAAACCTGTTGTGAATCCCATGATAGTATGCCGAAATTGATGATGGCGATGAGGAGGAGGAGCCATCATGATGTTAAATGAATCAGGTCCCGATTGATGCTCCTCCTCTAAAACCAAAGCCAAGAATCCCCCTAGCAGACCAAAGCCGGTCTAAATCCAAAAGTCGGGTACAGGAGCTTCGAAAAAGAAGAACGCGACGTCAAGAGCTGTTTGAAAACCCGAAACAGACCAACGCCCGGGATCTGATGGCAAGAGTTCTTTCTGGAGCGCAGGCGCTATCGCTGGTGTGGCTGTTGGTGTTTTTTGTGGTGGTGGTATCATTGCTGGAGTTGTGGTTGTGCAGAGACGTGGATCGAGGATAAGAAACCGTTTACCATCAAGAATTCAACCATAACCTCTTCTTGGAGGGAACGGTGGGAAGGTGCTGCGACTGGCGCGTCGACAGCGTTACTTGGGGTGGGGGTAGCGGGGTGGTGGTTCGCCTCCGTCATCATCGTATGCTGGTGCCAATAGTGGTGGAGCGGGACCTGTGGGTGTTGTGTCGGGGGATTTGAGACGAGAAGGGTTATTTAGATTATGAGCCTGTTCAACCTGATGAGATTTTGTTGACACCGGGGATTTGGTGGAGGTCAGTGTGGAGTATGATGATGGGTGGCAACAGGAAAGAACTTGTCCACAGGGAGGATTGGAACTTTCCCGTGACTTGTTGGCAAAGTAATTTGAAATGGCTTGACGCGTCATTCATATCCCCTCCCTCCACCCTTTACCCCTAACCTCTTGTTCCCTCCTTTTTTTTGGGAACTCGAGTCACCTCCCACATTAGTTTTGATGATTTCCCCATTCTTTGTCTTTTTCTTATAGTCTTTGTCCATTTTCGTCCCGAAAAAAAAATCCTCTTAGTTAAAAACTCCCCGCGCGTTCAACGGCTTTTTGCATAGATACAAAATAGGGGAACCCATCTCCCAAACTCCTATTTTTTCCTTTTTTGTTTGTTTGGTTTCTTTATGAAAAATAGAGCTTTGAAAGCTTTTTTTTTTTCACTGTTTTTAATCTTTTGTTGATTTTATTACTTTATCATACACCTATTTGTTTTTTTTTTGTGTTGCGGTCCCTTCACCCGATTTTTGACCTGTATCTACCCATAAAGAAGTGCGCCTGGCGTGTGTGTCTTTTTTCTTGTTTAAAGAAAATATGAAAATGCGAATCTAAATCACTTTTTGTTTACGAGTTATGTTATTGGATTGGTTTGGGTGCCTCTGATAAAAACAAGCTGTGCGCGTTAAAGTGTGAGTATTTTAAGCAGCGAGTCGTTGTGGTTAAATTTTTTCAAGAGCCGAAAAAGTTACTATCTTTCAGAGTGGAATCCAAGGCTAGTTAAGTCTGAACTCTTCAACAATCATCATTTCTTTATTCCGATGTGTGAGGCTCACAGATGTGGGATTTGAAAGATTAAACAAAGATAATGGAGACGTTAATGTCATGGCAACTTTGTCCAAATATTTTGGTATGGTATTCCAACTAGATTTATTGTAACAAGACTATCAATAAAAAAATTACACGCGAAAGAACAAGTAGATCCTGACCAAAAAAAAAACAAAAACAAACAACTAACCCTTAAACACTCCCTTCAGACCCCTTCCCCAACAACAACTTCAAATCATCCATCCTCGACTCCCTACTCTCCATCTTCCCCTTCCCCTTCCCTTCCTCATCAAAAGCCTGACTCGACACCAACCTCTTCCGTTCCTGCACCAACAACACCCGTTCCTCAACACTCCCACTAATCACAAGCCTCACAATCTTAACCGGCCGCGTCTGGCCTAATCGATTGATCCGATCAAGTGCCTGAGTTTCTACGCTACCGTTCCACCAGGGGTCAACAATGAAAGCCTGTAGGATGTGTGAGCATTTAAAGATGAGAGGACGCACCAAATTCCCTGCGACCAAGTTTAGCCCAAAGCCAGCTGACTTAATGTTGCTAGAAATACTGGTTCCAGGATCGTCTGGAACGCTCGTATACTATTCGCCCTTGCGTTTCTCGACATGCTCCCATCAAACCTCACAAAGTTAATCCTGCCTTCTTCAAAAACGGTGCAATCTACCACAAAACATCGTTAATTTTCCAATAAAGCGTCGTTATCATATTCACTCACCACATCCAACATTTTACTCCACTGACTAATATAACGCCTTTGTAGTCGAATCTTTGCCAACTCCTCCCCCAAAATCTCTACAATCTTATCAACCTTTGAACTCGGCTTCAATGCTTCCTCTTCTGCGTCCACAGTTTCCTCATCAACGTCTTCAACTTCGTCGTCTTGAGACGCGCTTTGAGATGCCGACCCTTTCTCCTCCTCCGCCATCGTTCCTCGAATTCGCCGGAAGTTCATAAGTTCACCCATCACAAGTTTATCGCGACACATAGGACACGGGGACCCTTGTTGACCTGAATGACACCTTCAATGCACCTACATTCCAAAGTCACTAAACCAACTCAAAAGACCTTCACTCACGTTTTACAAAAGAAATGCCCACAATGCGTCACAACGGGTTTCGTCATCGTATCCAAACAGACTGCACAGTCTTCCGCAAAATTCTCGCGGAGGATGCTGAGGAGTTTACGGATGTGGGGGTCAGAAAGGGATACGGTTGAGCTTGAGTTGGCGCGTGCAAAGAGTTCCTTTGCAGCGGTTTCGAGAAAGATCTGGCGGGAGCCGAGGAGGGAGAGTGATCGGCAGGTTTGACGAAGACGGAGAGGACTTCGAGGATGTGGGCTGTTAAAAATATATTTCAGTCATCGCCTGAATTCAGCAAAAATTGGGGGAGTCTCGATAAAGAAGCACAACGAAAATAAAGTATTACCATAGTTCTGTTGCGGCCCATGTCCCAAATCCACACTTTCCTCTCAAACTCCACCATAAGCGCCTCATAAGTCTTCCTCTCTTCCTCATACTTGAAATCAACAGGTACAGATGCACCGTACATTTCGGCAACTCCAAAATCGGCTTTCCATCAAACACCATATCCTTCATGCGCCTCAAGCATAATTCTTTCATCAATATCTATATCATGGTAAGAAAATGGAGGAGGAGGAGGGGGGAACTTTAAGAAGATCAACGTTTCCAGTGGAACCTCGCGTGCGACAAAGACATTCTTGAACCAGTCGTGCATGTCAAAGGGCTCGTAACGGAGGAATTTGAGGACAGGGTAGAGGTCTCTGATTGAGTTTTGGATAGGTGTGCCAGATACAATGATCCTCCTTTCACCTACAAGAAGAATTAGTCAAAAAAAAGGAAACACTTTAAAAAAGAGGTATAAATAAATCTAACATACCATCCAACAAAACGCAGCCTCTGATTGCTTATTCTTATGATTCCGAATGATATGTCCCTCATCCAAAATCACCCTCCTCCATTCACGCCATGCAAACCGCTTCTGGTGACTTCATACTTTGAGCCCATATTATCTAATCCAATTAAGTCAGCCTCAAAATGATGTCCTTACATCGTTAAACGATATCAAAAGTTGAGAGTTGCTTCGAATCTTCATACGGTCTTTCCCGTGGAAAACGTGGAATGAGGTCGTGTTCGGGATGATATGTGTTGGATTTGGTCGCACCAGTTGGATTAACGCTGTGTGGAGTTAGAAAAGTAGACGCTGGTTCAAGGACTTACTTAATGGGCAAACAATTAGAGTTGCTTTAGAATATTTTCCGTTGGGGACTGATGGTGTATCGACGACACCTGCCCCGGTCGGTCGCTGACAATGAGTGAAAGGATCTGCGATGTTCGTAAGAACACAATGTTAGAAGTTAAACACTGTACCTGTAGAGTTTTTCCTAATCCCATATCATCTGAAATTTTATCAGAACACATTTATAAATTATGAATATACCAGCCAGTAACGCTCCACGGCACAGTTTTGGTGGTTTATCAAACGAAACAGCTGAATTAGTGGCGACGTTAAGTAATGCTTTTGTTTGATAGTTTGCGTCTTCTCGCGATAAATCTATAAATAGCAACGTATGAGCGTTAAATGCACACTAAATATACACTCACCAAATTGCGAAGTCGGCCCCTCTGTTTCTGGCAATCTCGGATGCTCTTTTGAAATCAACCAATGCAACCCTTGCAGCTGATACGAAAGCAGCTGCGTAACCAGTTTCTTTGGCTGAGGTGCTTTTGGCATCTTCCAATACATTAAACAACCGTTAAAGTTTCATTTCATACCTTTGATAAGTCCACTTGAGACATTGAAAGTCTCTCAAGCACCGTCGCAGGGCTCATTGTCTTCACCACTTGCGATTTACCCAGAATATCTTGTTGCGCGGTGTTTCGACCGATCATGCCGGCACCTGAGACAGCAAGGTGGTATCCCCTTGCTTGAAGGTGTTGAAGAACGCTTGCTTTATGCTGTTCCGTGGAGTTCAAGTACAGGAAAATGGGGAGATCGTATGCGCCCTTAGGGCCTCGAACGACGCCTGCAACATAAATGTTATTTTCTGTAATAAAAAAGGAGATACTTTCCATCCACTCTTATTTTCCCTTGATCAATAAGCGGAGCAAGCGTTGCAGCCGTTTCCCTCGGAATATGTCCAACTTGCACCTCATTCGCGTTCAGCACCTGAATCGCGTTCCGATCATACTGATTATTCGGTTCTCTTCTCATAATCACATGCTCTTCAATGCAAACAAGACCGTCTAACAAAGTTATGGTTCAATGCATTCGCATATGCTTACGGTAGTATCTGATACCAACAACCTAAAAATAGATTAGCATCCGGGAGATGCAGAGGGAAAAACCTTTTCTGATTTGTAACCTAAGAATACTTCTTTCTTCTTTCATCTTGGTTCTGACTTCCCCAAACCATATTCGGTCTCGCGTTCAACTTCGCGTTAACAGCCTGAGACGCCTGCGAAGCCGGTGATGTCTCCCCACCATTCACCCAAACCGGATTCACGTTCCCCCTAGGCGTAGTCGGCACCACCCTCCGCATTCTCCTTTTGCAAACCCGGTGCAGCTGGTGGCGTCCCCAAAGTATTTATCCAAACCGCATTCAGATTCCCTCCCGGCGTCGTCGGCACCACCCTCGCGTTCACATTTTGCAAGGCTTGCGAAGCCGGTGGCGAGTTCACCCATACCGGATTCGCCTTCCCCACAGGCGTTGTTGGCACCCGTCCTGGTGTCGCATTGTTCACCCAGCCCGCACGTGCAGGAGAAGCAAGAGGAGTCTGTTGAACTGGTTTCTTTCCAGAATCATTCACCCAGACAGCAGATCGTTGGGATGGTGTCGATTGGGGAGATTGACGGTTGAATGAGGGTGTGGACGGTGCTCGTTTGATGGATGTGACGACAACGTCGTCGTCGATGTGCATGGATTGGGAGGATCCGGAGGTAGACTGAGAGGAGGTTAGGCTGGAGGAGACATTGCGATCAAGTCTCTGCATCAGTCATGGCGAATATAAAGTAGATTGTTAGCAGCATGCATCAGACCGCAGTGGATGTTCTTACAGGAACTTTTCGCTGATCACTGCCGACAAGTTGAGATGCTGGCCTGCTCACACCCGTAATGATGATATCATCTTCATTGGAAGATCCCTGCGATGCCGCATCGTTGCTGATGAGGTCACTGCGTCGTTTGTTCATGTTTGGGACCTTGGACATGTTTTGCAAGATCTCAAAGTTCTGGACAAACTTTTGACGTGCAAACGGTATACGCGTAAAAAAACATATTTGCAATCAAGCTTAAATACAGTCCCTAAAACCAAAAGCCGAGCGCTCAAGAAACCAGAAAAAAAAAAGTGCAAAGCGATATCTTTAAACCGCCATCAAAGAAGAAAAGAAGAAAGAAGACTACCAACCATGAATGGGAAACTATCTATAAAAATCCCTAAAACCGACTAAAGCGAAAATAGGCCAGAAAAGAGAAGAAGAAAGCGAAGAAGAAAAAGGGGAGCAAAACCAAAATACGCCAAGAAATATAAAGGTGAAAAAGAAACAAGCCCAAAACCCCCAAACTATCCTAAAGAAATCGTCAAAGTTCCAAAACCTTCGATATATACACACAAGAAACCAAATCAAATCGGCAACCCTTCAACACCCATCACCGTATCTCCCCCCAAAACCCACATCACCATGGCTGAAATCCCTTTTATAACAAACCCAGCAAAATCAACAAAATTATCCATAATAGTTGGCGGCCTTATCCCTTCAATAGGTAAGATGATCGGCGGATACGCATGAACCGCCGGAAGATCCGGCTGCGACGGCGAAAGAACCGTGAGAGAAGGGAAGGTGCTGAAGTAGACGGCGTTGTGTTCATGCTTCAAAAAATGGTAAGCAATTACGAAACTAAAATAGGAATAGGACTTTCAATTCTTACCTTTGATACACCCACAAAAAATATACCTGAAGGACCAAAAACAGAGCTACAAAGAAGATTGCCCGGGTTACAAAACTTCCGATACTTTTTTTGCTGCGTAAGGCAGCTTGACCTGAATTCACAGTCGATACGCCGGTGATGCCTGTTTCGTTGGAAGCTTTACGGAGGTTTGTAATAACATCCTGGAAAATAGTTAAAACGGGAAAGGAGAGGGCCAACATACCTGCGCTTTCTTTACTCTCTCCTCCATCTGAAGGACCTGCTTTTCCAGCTCCACCTTGCTAGCTTGCACAAAGGCTACCCTCATTGAAGTCGCCCTGATGCTCTCTTCAAGCTCACTGTAAATCAAAAAGATCCGTCATTAGAAAATCTGCCATGGAACTTGAACGAAAAAAAGTCTAACCTCCCCATATTTTTCCCAGCCTTCTCCACCCTCCCCATGCACTCCCCAACATCCTTCACCAGCCTCCTCATCTTCACATAAATCCTCTCAGCCTCCACCTCCCCATACCCTTCATCCTCCTCCTCCTCTTTCTAAAGTCCCAGCACTCGCCTCCCTAGCCTCCTTTTCAATCTCCGCTAACCTAAACTCCAGATCCCTCAGGACCTGGCGTTCAGCATTCTCGGTCCCAGAAAAGATCTGAGAGATCGGCGATGCGCGCGGTGCAACAACGGTCGTGGCTTTAGAGGGCGTTGCGATGGGTCGGGATGCGATGGATCCAAAGACGTGGGATGATCCAACGGGTTTTGAAGGTGTCCGTTTCTTGTCGTCACCACCGTCTCCACTCGCACCCAGCCCTCCATTACTGGTACCACGGGCCCCATTCTCTCTCGACAGGGGCGCTGCACTCGCACTTGTCTCCCTACTCACTTTCCCACCTCCGTTCCCTGTCTTCTCCCCGCCGTCCACAGGCTCCTCCATACCCGTTAACATTTCACCGCCGGCCACTGCCTCCTCTTCCTCTTCCTCCTCAACTACAACCCTCTCAATTCCACTCCATTCCCCCAAGTCCATCAATCCCCTCATCTCTCCTTCCCCAACCATATTCGGTCGTCCATCATTCTCAAACACGCCGCTAGCGTCAGCAGATCCGACGGACGATAACCCACCCACCATCACATGCGACATGGTAGACGCGAAGAATGGGTGACGGGGTGATTCGCGAGAGGGTGGGGACGATGAGGGTGTTAACTCCGTGTGAGCTCTCTCCGTTGAGACGGGAGGTCTGCTGTCTGCTTGAACGATAAGTTCGGGATCTTCCGCAACGTCCTCCATCAAACCGAATTGAGTCTCAGGTTTTTCCTTCACGGCGATAGAAGCCGCAGCCTGTGTCTGTCCACCCAACGGCGACTTTACAGGAACCGGCAGCTGACTCGGCTTCGGAGGAGACGTCAAGCTCAAACGATGCGACGGCTTGACGTCATCCTTAAAGGATTTAAAAAAAAATCAGCAAATGAAGTGGGTGCGACGACGGGCTTCATCTCTCTTGAAATGGGAACCACCGATTTCACATCATCCTTAACGATTTGAAAGATGGAATTTGCCACAGACTTGGGAGCGGTGACCACCTTCGATGCCCCAAAAAGTGACGGCTTCAAGTCTTCTTTCACAGACTCAAAGAGCGAATCCGCAACAGACTTCGGAGCGATACTCGTTTTCTGTACCTCAAAAAGCAATGGCTTAGCATCATCGTTAACCGACTTGAGCAGCGAGTCCGCATAATTTTTCGGTCCCCTGAAAAGCGACGGCTTCACGTCATCTTTAACCGACATAAGGAGAGAATCCGCGACAGAGGCGATGCTCGTTTTAGGTGCTCCAAGAAGTTTCATATCTTTACCAGACTCAACGCGCGACTCCTCAACGGACGCAACAACCGATTTGGGTGCCCCAAAAAGTGACGGCTTCACTTCCTCCCTCACAGACCCGAAAAGTGAATCCGTAAAAGGCTTGGAAGCGATTTTCGGTCCGCCAAAAGCGACGGCTTCACATCGTCTTTCATAGACTCCAAGACTGAATCCGCGATGGGCTTCAGAGCGAGAACCCCCTTCGATGCCCCAACAAGCGACGCCTTCACGTCATTTCTCGCAACCTCAACACTGGAAGTCGCGGTAGGCTTCGAAGCCGACGTCTTCATATCGTCTTCACAGATTCAACCAGCGGATTCACAACAACAGGCACAACATCCGTTTTTCAGTCCCCCGAAAACCGACGTCGTGACCCCATACTTCACAGACTTCCACAAAGAATCCGCAATCGAAGTAGGCGCCTCAAATGCGGTAGAAGTAGAAGCGACGGGCGGTGCTGGCGTCACTCTGAACGGTCTTGAAAATCGAATCCGCGATCCCATCGATATCAACAGCCGTCTCCGCCTCCAAAGTCGATTTGGCGGACGCCCCATCTTTCCCAACCTTGGCATCCGCCATATTTAAGTCCTTGAATCCCCACTTTGCACCCTCATGTAAGGCTTCAACCCAAAATTCTCCAACTCCATTTTGACGGGATCTGCAACACTCTCAAGGCTTTTCTTTTCGCGTAAGGGCGATATCTCGGTGTTACTGTCATTATAAGTACGTTCCATTACTGGTGAAGTCTTTTTGCTTAATGTGCAATACGAGTCGAACTTGGAAGGTTCATCGACAACGTCGTCACCAACTCCACGGTCGACTAAAATGGCATCTCCGACTTGAACTTCCTCGTCCCGCATTTCTACAAGGAATTTCCTCCTTCGTACTTTTCGCAGCAAGGGTTGAAACTTTCCTCACGTCTCCACTAGTTTCTCCAGCCACCTCTCTTTCACCCTCTCCCAAGGTCTTCTCCTCTGACAGCGTCGTCACCTTTCTCAAATCCCCACTCTCCTCCTTCATTTCCCACCCCTCCAAATCTGCCTCGCCTTTGCTCTCATCCACATCCTTACTCAACGTCGTCACCTTCCTGACCTCCTTCCGTTCACCCACCACGAACTTCTCAGGCTTCATAAACTGTCGAAATGTATCCGCGGGATATAGGAACGCGAAAAGGACGAGTCAAAGGGGTCAAAGGGGGATGGGGAGGTGTGGGGTTGCGGCGGGGTTTAGAGAAGGCAGGTGGGGAGGGTGGGGAGGGGAGTGTTTCGAGGGAGTGAGGCTGTAAAAGAAAGATATATACGTTAGAAGGTATGTCGTCTTACCGAAAGCGCTAACAACGCGTTTTAAGTGAAAAGCATAACTCATAAATGTCAATAAAAGGTGCTCACCGAAACCCTACTTAATTCCTTCAAAAGATGCTGTGGTGTCAAATTCCGTCCCTTGAACATTGTAAGTGGCTTTGTGGCGGATGACTCTCGTCTCGGAGATCTGGCCTCCATCGACTCTTCAGTCTTTTCTTCGCGTTCCTCCATCTTTCTTGATGCTTCGTGATCATCCACATGCTTTTTTGCGGAAAGTGGTTTCGCAACAGGAAGCTTGCTCCCTGACTCGATGCATCGTGGGCTCGGCTGAAGGTGCGGCGTTCTATCATGTCCAATCCATACAAGTCAGTCAAAATACCTAAGCTAACTCAAACGTCCGAAAAAACACAAAAGTCCTTACCTTCATCCCGGGTTCATTGAAGCCCCCATCAACCCATCTTCTCATTCCTCACTCTCCCCCTTCCCCAACCGGCCCCGCGACAACCTCTTCGCCCGTTCAGTCGCCCACCTCAATTTCGAATGCGGCGTCTTCCCTTCGCCACCCCCGTTTTCACAACCGACACCCCCTTCGCAATCCTCCTCGCCTCCCCCATCTTCACTCCATCCAACACCACCCCCTTCTCCCCGTCCGTCACCACCATCGAAGTCGACTCCATGGTCACCCGTTTCCATCCCTCCTCATCGCGTTTCCACATCCCCAATGCGGGCGCAACTGCCGACCCTGCTGTGAGTTTGATGGAATGGGAGGGGCAGGATGATGCGATGGAGGAGTTGAGATGGTGTCGGGTTCAGAGAGGATGGAGGAGATGTCACCAAAGGATTGTTGGGGTGCCAGTTACCCGTGAGTTGGAGGTGGGTGTTGGAGGTATCGTGGGATGGGTGGGATTGGAAGGAGTGGGACCCGTGGAGGGGGTTGGTGGGAGGTTCGAGCGATAGAGTGTTTGTCGTCGTCGTCGTCGTCGTCGTCGTCCTCGTCAATGCGGTGAACACTTTTAGCGTTGTCAGGTTCGTCGTCGTCTCGAAAAAGATTCTCTGGGCTGGTTCGTCAAACAGAAAGCGCTTTCGTTAATTGTTGTGGTGGTTTGAGGTGGCTGAGAGGTGTTCGAGATGGAAAAGGGGGGAGTTCGGTTGAGAGATCGGGGATCTCGTCGTCGGTGGATTGAGAGGGTTTCGGAAAAGGAGCTTTTGTAAGATGGTGGATGTTGAATGCAAGTGGATGGTGCGGGGGGAGTCCTCCTTGGGGGGAGGGTTGGCCCATCATCTTGTGAGAGAGCTTTATAAGATAGAGCTACTTTCGGACTTTTTTTTGGGTTGCAGAATTTTTACTTTCGGCTGGTGATTTTTGAAGAGGGATGCTTGCAACGACAGAGTCGGAGATGATGGGTTCTGAATGGACTGAATCAGCTCTCCTCAGGGCCGTCATTAGAGCTCTTGGGGTTGCCCTTGAAGCGAGAGTTTATGCTGTCCGGTCAAGTAGTATCTGAAGCTACTTTGGAACGACTTGGAAACCTTGACGGATGTTGTGAAGGAGATGATTTTAACAGAGATGGGTCAATCTGAACTCTGGCCTCTCAAATCCAGTCATATTGCCCCCTACCCTTACGTATCTAAGCAAAAGGTTTTATGAGTAGAAAAAAGGTTTTGCTTGTAAGTCGCGATTTCGCTCAGAGAAAAGTTGTTTTTTGCATGAGTCAGTGTGTTGATGGAGAAATACCGCACAGGAATGTTATAATAATATCGCGGCATTTGAAACTTTTTTCTTTCTTTCTTTCTTTTGTTGTTGTATTTATAATTGGCTCTCGTCGTCTTTTTAAAACCTCTTCCCGCCACTTTTCCGTTATTTTTTCTCGACTAACAACCATGATATTCATTAAGAATGTATTTTTAACGCGTCTTTAGACCGAGACCTTGGACTAAACCCGCCACCACTCGAAAAAAACAAGTTATCGTTATATATTCTTCTTTCCACAAAACCCGTCGATTCAAACTAACGCCGGCACCGTCACCCCATACCTCACCGCATCCCTTCCCTATCCACCCCCTCCACATTCAACGTCACGACAACCCCTCCCCCTGTCTCAACCTCCACCGTCGCCCAATTTCGTCGATTTAAAAGCCGATGATGCTTCAATCTCCTCCCATCCACATCCCTCCAAAACACCCTCATCATCTCCTCTCTGTCCCCTCAACTCCGCAATTCCTTATCGAACGGCTACCCGAATGCAGGAGAGTGATCATCCCGTCGGGTGGGGGGTCTTTCAAAATGTTAGAAGGAGTAATACGGGGCGTTTTTAACTGTTTCCTATTGCGGAGGAGATCACTTGGAGCATGAGACGGTGGTCGGCGATGGCGGGGGTGTGGGGGCTGCGGAAACGACCGAAACCGCCTATATGGACGTCACCTGAGAGTAAAGTCACGCGGACTCGATGACGGTATGCAATGTCTTGGAGATGACGAACCATGTTATTGCGCTCCTCCAACTACGACAATTTTTTAGGAAAATGATACAAAAAAGCCTTACATGGCCTGGATGCGTCCATTCATCCGTTAAATCATCCTTTAATTCTATACTAAAGGGGTTAACAAACAAATATTACGCATCAAGACTTCACCTGGTTGCCCGAAAAACCCGACAACGTGTTTACCCACAGGTTTTGTGGACTTTCCCTTCAACAACGCCGACCTTTTGAACATCTTCCTAAACCCTCCACCCACGCTTTTCTCCACCGTTCTCACGACACTTCGGACTTGGTTCTGGAATTTCGCGATCGCCTTGAACACCAGACTCGGGAGTTTCAACCTTGGATACACGATGGGAACGGTTGCCACGAAAAACAAATGCTTAATGGTTGTGTCCGAAGTTTCGATGGCGTTCTCTAGACGCTCCCAAACGGCCTCCCAGCATTCCTCTGACACGATGGTTCGTATGGTTCTTGATGAGCGGTTATCAACGGCTAGGAGAAGGGTTGACGGGCCTGCTTGCATGAGCCAGGAGTAACCGGCTGGAGCTGGGAAACAGTGGTGTTGGTGAAAGTGGAGTGGTTTTGGAAGAGGAGGTAAAAGCGGTAGGCTATGCGACCGAGGTGGTGCATGACGGGGGAGTCTTGGATGTAGAAGGGGTAGGAGCCGTAACCGTCCAGAATGTCGTGGTCGTCGCAGATGAAGGCGTAGGGGATTGTGGAGAGGGAGGTGGCAAATTCGGGTTCTTGCTGGGTATTGCAGTATAGAGCAATAAAACAAAATCGTGTTAAATAAGGATTTATTTTAATAAAAGCAGAAGATGGTTTACTTACGAAATGATAGATGTAGGCGAGGAAATAGAAGTCCGAAAACTGCTTTTCGGCCTCATACGTCCATTCGACCTTGAAGCGATCGTGGATGTCGTGGACTTTGAACCAGGCGGTCAAGAACGGAACATCTTGAAGAATGTTATGGGGGTTCCCGTCGGCGTACAATTGGTCGCCTCCGGCCGATTTGAATATGGAAAGGGCTTTCAGCGTGTCGACGAAGAAGGTCTCGCCATAGGGGTTGGATGCCACCCCAATCCTCCATAGGGTGTTCGGTGTCGTGCCCAAACCCGTTACAGGTATGGAAGGCGATCTGAGTGAGAGTGTTAGTTGTATGGAGACTGGTGATGAGCGCGGGGTACCCTTGCGTCGTTATTGGCAGAGGGGACGTGGAATTCACCCATTTCACGGCCTTCCACTTGATACTCAATCCGTCGCTCCCCTCGTTCAAAGGCAACCTCATAGTATACCTCACAAAATTCATGCCTCCATGTGAATCTATGGTCATTCCCTCGAAACACCCAATCTCCAAGTTATTCTCGAACATCGTGAGCGTGTTGATGGGGTTGTTGAAGGTTGAAGGATGAGAAGGGAGCCTGTCCAGACTTGTTTTCATGCCATTGAAACGGAGGAGGTAGCCGAGACCTTCGATAGGACGGAAGGGATGAGGCGAGTGGGAGTCGGGAGGGAGATGAGGGGGAATAGGGAAGGGGGATGGTTGGAAGGCTGGAGTGAATGTATGGGCTAAATATAGAAACGAAATAAAGCTTTTCAAGTGGGAGGGGACGCTTTTAATTAAACCCCTACTCTCCTACTCATCCACCTGCCTTAAAAGTTCATCATTTCTGGTTGCTATGCCACCCAACACTTGGCCAAACTTCTTGTGACTTGTGTTTGGTGGTGAACCAAAATCGACGATCAATTATTTAATTGACTGCGCGCCGAGAAAGTTAAGATGGAACAACTGATGGGCAAAGGGTTTCAGTTTTCTCTGGATACATATATAAAGGCTTTTCAGCATCAGCCCAGTGCTCTCATCTTTTCATACTTTTAAAAAGGGTGTGCGCCACTAAAATGTGCCTCAGAGGACGTATACATTGCTCAT
>JAHLKC010000240.1:0-32986 GCA_025449115.1 Chytridium lagenaria
TTGGCGCTGGCTTTGTTCTGGTCCCGCTTGGTGATCAATGTTGTCAGAAAATACTTTCGTCGACATCCCGTTAACGAAAAGAAATCCTCAAAAAGTTTGCGATCCGGAAGCGCATCAAATTTGGGTTTCTCTTGCACGAAAATAATATGTTTACATGGCTTTCCGTCGCGTCCACCACGTCCCCCTTCTTGCAGCATATCCGAAAAAAAATTGGGAACTTTGTAGTGGACTACAGTCCTGACGCAACGCGCGTTCACTCCAATACCAAGAGCTGATGTCGAAAAAACACTGAAATTTTGAGGCAGGCGCTCCTTGAGCTTGGCGATTGTCTCTCGTTTATGGTGTTCAGAGGACGTCGCAAAAAAACCGATGGCTTCAAGTGGTGAGAAGTCAATAATTCGGTCAACCAGGAAACCGACGTCATTGCAGAACACAATAGCCGGAAGAATCGTCAGGTCCTTTTCAATTGCGGCTTGTTTCAGAAATTCGAGATCAGTCTACGAATGTATTAGTATGTTAAGCAAATATAGAAACTAACCTTTGCATTCTTCCTTTTCCTTACTTCGTAATAAATTTCCGGCCTGTCAATGTCACCAACGATATGCTTCACATTGTCTTGACTGTCTATTCCAATTATTGCTTCCAAAATGGTCACCCCGCGCTCTGTGATGGTTGCTGTGCACATCATAATGGGTGTGCTGCGAAACCACATTTTGAGACGAACAGAATCTTTATATTGCCCTCGATAAGTTCTACCGTGATCAATAAGACAATGGACCTCATCAATAACGAAAGCAAATGGTTTGATGCTTGGGTTTATTCGTAGAAAGTCAAAGAATGGTCCAAACATATACTCTGGAGACGACCACGCAATGTTGTACCGCCCATTTAAAATCCCTTTCTCTCCATTCTTCCCAACATCAAGGGTACCGAGAGCCACTCCAGCAAGATCCTTCAAATATGCGAAAGATGTCCCCTGAAGGCGAGGATGCTTCGCGAAGTTTATCCTGCTAACGCAATCTAAAACTGTCAAACATATCACATTCCTTGGCTTACCCTCAAACTCCTTCATGTGATCCGCCATTAAACTAACAAGAGGTGATAAAACCATAACGAGTGAACCTTTCTTCAAAGCCATTCCAACTAATAATGTGAGAAAAAACGCCCATGTTTTCCCAGAACCGGTCCTTTGAACAACCAGCGTATCCCTCCCCTCAAGAAGAACACCCAACACTGCTTCCACTTGAAACTCTGAAGGACATGCATGCTGACCAAGTGCTGCCTCCGTGAAAACTCTACAAAGATCCTTGATAGTACCAACGGAAGCGCTGAGAGATGCTGGCAAATCCTCGCATCCTTCCTCAACTGCTTCTGCACTATCCTTATCCCAGCCCTCTTCTATGCTGCAAGCAAAAGCGGGCTCCGAGTATATCGATCGCTGTCTTCATCGTCATCAGAAGGGTTGCCATAGCTGTCAAGCAACGAACGGAGCTTGAGCATGCCTTCGTTAAGAGCTAAAGAGGGTAAATTAATAAAAGTTGAGATCATGAAAAACCCTACGGTGGGGAATACCGAATTAAGGAGAGGATTCCAACGGTACCGGTCGCGTCGCCGTGCGTCGTCTGGTTGTGCCGGAATCTGGAATTGGTGTCAGATAGTCGTCGTTCGCAATTAGAAACTCGCCACCAGACTGTAGAGAAACGTGAAATGACAAATTTGCTGAAGAGTGTAACATTCACAAAGATTAAAGTCTATAATTATTACTTTGTAACATTGTCTGCTAGAGTCTTCATAGCAGGAGTTTCGCCCACAGTCTGGATTCGAGACTAGAGTTGCGGGTTCGGATGTGATTAATATCTTCCTAAATCACGTGACGCTAAAATAGGATCACATACCGCTCCTGCTATTTTATGGACACTTTTCACGGTCCATAGTAAAAACTCTTAGACTTACGCACAAATCGGATTATCCCTCCCCATATCTTTCGACGAAAATCACTTTCCCGACACTTGCCGCACGACATAAACCTTCCCCCATCTCCACATTTTCTCCCTCTTATTCCCTCTCCGAAAAATCCATCCTCAATTCCACTACCTCCAATTACCTCTCCTTTCTTTACAAACATCGACCCTCAAAACTCCCTATCCCCCCTCCCATCGAACCCCATTCACCAAAACTTAATCCATCTCCTCCTTCCTCCATTCCTACACAACCTCTTCATACCCAAAATTCCTGAAAACCTTCGTGACGACAAATCAAAACGCAAGACAGCAAAGAAAAGAACTGTCCAACGTCCTCCGGTTCAGGGGGAGGGTATTGCGCGTGAGCGCGAAAGACTAGTTCTATCAGTGAGGCGATAAATGTAAGAGACATTTGTTTGCTTTTTAGAAGTAGTTAGTATATGTTCGGTTGAGTTTCATCCTCTGCCCCTTATTTTTCGCACTCACCGTTGACCCGTTCGTCCGTTGGAACGGATTGCCTGGTCGAAAGACCAACCTGCTGGGCAGGTCACCCTCTGGCGGCAAGGTTGGCCACCTTGTGAATGGGTCGGGATCAGAGAGCGGGCTCTCGCGGATTAACTGATGTCGGGGACATGCAGTTTAAGAGGGTTATCCTACAGAGGTGCTTTGCTTACCTGTCGGTGAAGTTGCAGACGAGTGGGACTCGCTCTATATTGATAGAATTCAGGGGGAGGAGAAACAAGAGACCGAGTTTGAATTATTGATCTTTTGCATTAAATAGGAAACTGCAAAAGTCATTGACTCGAACGAATCGTCAAGCCTTTCGGGACGACCATGGACATTTGTGGAATATAAGGGACCTGAAAAGGAAACTTTATTCACTTTTGACATGGATCTTGATTCTTTCTTTTCACGAGAATTTGCTCATGCTGGCCTAACGGTTAAACGAGTGAGATTGATCCTCCTTCACGTGCAGCAACTATGAGTTCTAGATTTGCTGACCAATGGAGACAAGCTGAGCGTGAAGAATGGGCCAGTCTCCTAGCCGTAGGAACTTTGAAATCGTCGAGAAAACCGCCGAATGCAAATGTTGTTGGCTGCAAGTGGGTTTATTGAATTAAACTCAAAGCCGATAGCACTGTGGAACGTTTCAAAGCCCGACTCGTAGCTCAAGGTTTCACGCAAGTGCAGGGAATTGATTACTTCGAGACGTATTCACCTGTCATGCGCGTTACTTTTCGTTGGCTTGTTGCCTTAGCTGCTTAAATGGATGGTCAATTCAAGTTATAGATATCTCATCAGCCTACCTTTATGGTGTGCTGAATGAAGAGATCTATAGAGACAACCACCCGGCTTTGAAGACAAGTCAAATCCGAAACTTGTTTTACGGTTGCGAAAAGGGCTATATGGGTTGAAACAGGCAGGGCGGCTTTGGTTCTTGACGCTTGTGAAGCATCTTAAGGCGCATGGATATAAGCAAAGTCGTGCCGATCCATGCATCTTCTTTAAGATTACTTCAGAAGGAATCGTCATAGCGGCCATATATGTGATGATATCACCCTCTTTGGTCTCCGAAATTGATTGATGAATTAATTCGTTGCATCGGTGAAGTATTTAAGCATCGTGTTATCGGTGATCTTGCATATTGCATCGGCATTCAGGCGGTCCGAACTGAAGAAGGGATTTGCTGCACCAGACGAAGTATGTCAGGAGTATTTCTGAACGCTTTGCGAAATATGTTGAAAAACTTCGACCGGTGAGTATCCCTCTACAAAAGTCCCTGAAGTTAAGATATCGAGTTTCACCTGATCATGAGGAATTCAACGCGCACTTCGATGCAGAGGTTCCGCAGCAAGTTATCTTGAAGCCCTGGGATGCCTGAATTATGCCGCCACAAATACGCGACCTGATATTGCCACAGCAGTAAGTTACCTTGGAACTTCGCTAAAGATCCTGGACAAGGACACTGGATGGAAGTTCTTAGAGTTTTCCAATACCTGATGGAGACGCCAAATTTTGGTATCTTCTATTCAGCAAAAGGAAAGGTGTTCCTCAGGGATATGCTGATGCGGCATTTAACGTTCATCCGGGAAGTCGTTCTCAATTGGGGCATTGTTTATGTTGGCAGGGGGAGCTATTGCTTGGTCCTCAACGAAGACCAAATCAGTGGCTTTATTGCTACAGAAGCAGAGTACATGGCGATCTCAGAATTAGGCCGAGAAATTCAATCGCTCGTCAATCTTTACCTTGCTCTGGAACTTAAAGTTGAAATTCCGATTGAAGTTTACGAAGATAATCAAGGAGTCCTTGCTATGTGCGTTAGTGACATTTACACGCGACGTACAAAGCATATTGATCTTCGACATATATATTCGTGGTCTGGTAGAAAATGGTGTTGTAAACGTTAAGAGTATTCGAAGCAACAACCAAATGCGGATATTCTCACCAAGGGTTTGAGTAGACCACAATTTTGAGCTTTCGAGCAAGTTTGGGTTTGAGGCGCTGGGAACGTGAACCGAAATCTAGTTCATGAAAATACAAATTCGTTGCTCGAGGGGGAGTGTTGAGAAACATTGGTTAACCCACATATTACTTTCATTGCTTATTTATTGGTTGGAGTATTCTATTCTCTTCCCGTGATATGCCTTCCCCACCCACCAATTCCCATAAATGTATTCGATCAACTCGCTTGTATTTTGTTGCAGATTTAGAATAAAACAATTAAGTTTTCCTCCTTATTCACAAAGATTGAAGTCTATAATAATTACTGTATAACATTGTCTGCTAGAGTCTTCATAGCAGGAGTTTCGCCCACAGTCTGGATTCGAGACTATTATTTCCTCCTAAACAGACTAACCCACTCCAGGTTTTCCTGGGACGTACCAATTTCTGTATTTGGATTTAAAGTTCCAAATGTTCCCCTGCAATGTCGTCTACCGTGCATCATTCGTGATAATGATAGATTATTCCAACGTTGACGATAAATGTAAAAATATTTCTATTTACATTCACGAAAGAAATACAAAAACACGTTATCCAAAATGGTAGGATATAATGGGTGTAAATCAAACCCGAGGAAAAAAATAACAATATATAGCAAATCAACACGCCAATCACCCCATCTCAAACTCCCTCAAAATCCTCTCCGCATCCGCCTTCAAAAACGGTTTAGGCGCCAGCGCCGTAAACCCAAACTCCATCTTCAACATCCCTCCTCCACACAACTCGCCGTCACCGCCACAATCGGCATCCCAACCTCCACCCGTCCTCGTTCAATCTCCCGAATCAATTTCGTCGCCTCCGTTCCATCCATGACGGCATTTGGAGGTCCATGAAATACCAATTAGCATCCGGGTTGATCACGAACCTTTTGACGGCTTCTAACCCGTTCACGCATTCATCGATGGCGGGTGACCCCTGCGCGACGGAGAAGACGGACGAGGATTTTGCGGTTGATGGAGGAGTCGTCGACGATGAGGATGGCGCGGTTGTCTGATGGGAGGGGGGTGAGATGGGGAGGGATGTGGGGGGGTGAGGCGAGGAGGGGATGAGGATTTCGTGGAGGGGGTTTTGACTCGTCTGTAGGTTGAGGGGTTTTGGGGTGTAGGTTCCCATGGGTGACGTCAGGTGAGAATCGAATATTTCCAGGAGGCGGGATGACCACAACCTCACATTCCAGATGTGGTGGATGTGCTGGCGTGTTGGATGCATCCACGAGTTCCTTATGTCCTCATCCATTGAAACAACAACATGATCGGGATGAGGGGTGGCGAGAAATGAACGTTCATTGTGGACGAATGGAGAGCGTGGAGGAGACCCTCTTGGAGATGGAAGCACCGGTTCCCGATTCACAGCTGCTGTCAACCACGGAGTCTCCGGTGTGAACCCTGGACTCGCGCCAATCCTCCCTGTATGTGGTTTCTTGGCCTGCTCCGACACAACCTCCATCTCAACACCCTCCTCCTCATAACCGTCGTCTCCCCAGAACCCTCAACATCCCCACACATCAACAACGGTATCTTGACCACAAAGTCGATCCATCCCCTCCACCCCTCCTCGGCATCACCAAATCGTCCCCCCCATCAACTCCACAATCTGCTTGCAAATGGCAAGTCCTAACCGGTCCCACTGTACTCCTGCGACGTCTCTAATCCGCTCATCTGAAACGGTTTAAAAATGATGGCCGCAACGTCAGGTGGGATCCCAGGTCCGAATCCGTCACCTCCAAGCAAATCGTACATGTCGTCCCCTGCCGTCCCAGCAACGTTGTAACGGTCCTGATGTTTTCATACCATAACCCACAATCAATCCGTCCACCCGGCGGCGTCACTTTAATAGCATGTGCGAGAAGGTTATTCAACAACTGCTTAAACCTCATTTCATCCGTAAAACAACATCCCTCACATCTTGGTATCGTCCCAGTGTGCATTCCAAAGGTAACATGACGTGTCCTCAAATCTTCTCGAGTCTGAAGAGCAACTTGCCGGAATATGCCACCAACGTCCACGGGCTCCCTCGCAAACTTCACGTTCCCAGCCTCAAATTTCGATGTATCCAGAACGTCGTTGATGATTTGAGACATGTAGTGCTGGCAATCGACATGGCTTCACAGAGTTGACGTTGATCCGGCGAGAGCGGTGTTTCTTTGAGAAAGACGTTGATGTTGAGGATGGCGTGGAGGGGGTTACGAAGCTCATGACAGAGGAACGCCATAAAGGCGGATTTTGGTTGTTGGCTTTCAAAGCGTCCGCGAGAGCTTCTTGTCGTGCCTTGTCAATGACCATGAGGGAGAGACTGGAGATCATGACGACGATAATGAAAAGTTGGAAGCGAAAGAGGAGGACGTCGATGAGCCTTTATCAGTGACAAAGACGATTCCACATACACCAGAGATGGCGAGGAAGAGGGTTGCGGCGGTGAAACCGATAGATCCAATACATTGTCCACACAACAGAACACATGGGAAAGAAAAGATGTGGCTGATGTAAGGATGGTTTCTGGGACGGAAAAGAAGGTATTGTTTTCAGGGAGCGCTGTGAGAGCCATTTCGAGAACAGCAATGACAGCGAGACAACCGAATGCAAGAAAACCTTTTGCCGGATGTTTACGCACGCGACTCCACGTCTCCCTCCAGGAAGATAGGCTGAGCATAAAGGGGATCACGGCAACATGTCCAAGGCAGTCGGAAATGAACCACTTGAGGAGCTCAACGCCGTACCTCTTGACATCGGATTTGTAAGAATTGGATGACAGAGACACCTCCACGAACGAGTCCTCCAATGAAGGACCCGAAGATGGCGGAAAGGGTGATGACGATAGCCAATCTTTGCTCCGTCAATTTTTCAAAACGTGGTGCAAACCATTTGATCAACACATATATGATGCATGCCGTCGCATCGACGACCACACAAAGGAGAATTGATGTGAGCAATTTGGTTGTGGCCAAGCATAACAAAAAGTTAGATATCAGAGCGAGTGGGAGGAAGATGGTGTTTTGAAGAAACGTGAGTTGAAGCCATGCTCCTACAATAAAGCCGTTGGATGGCCAGAAGGAGGCATAATTGAGGATGGCGGTTATAGCGGCGACTCTTGAAATGGCAGCGTAGAGGAGAGCCGATGTGATGGCGATGATGATCGAAGATGGGATGTGGTGGAGGATGGCGTCCATGTCAACCAGATGTTTGTAAATGAGGTGAAGGCTCTTTAATGGAGGTGCGTCAGCCCTTGAGATCTAGAGACTCCGACGGACCGGCGGGAGGTGCAGGGCATGTTGATAGTTCAGACCAAGGTTGGCTTTGGTATTGAACAATTATAAAATAGTGGCTGCTGCGGTGAAGGTAAGGTCATTTTGAACTGACTTAAAGGAATTTTGCACCTGTTTTGTTGGATGCAGCTGGTACATCAGCAAGAGAGTAAACGCGATGCCAGTCACCCGATTACTAACGTTCAGCGCGTTCCGAGTAAGTACGTATCAAGTGCGTCGTATTAAAAATTGGAGTTTCTTCTCTAACGCTATATATTTGTGGTTTTATTTGCTTGCACGGAGAATAATGATTTGATAATGCACTTATTTCTTTATCTTATTAGAAAATGTCGAAAAGAAAGAGGGATGGGCGATGGAATGTCTGCCTGGTTTTATAGTAAATTCTGGACACACGCATGCGATAATTTGACGTCGGCCATAAATAATCCGAGATAAGATGACTCATAATCGCACCCCATAATCAGTAATATATAAAATGATATATGCATATAATGGACATGAATATTCAGCACCTAGTGCAACGCTAGGGGGCATGTTAATATGTCTATTATTTATAGGTGGATACCTAGTACCTAGTAGGTATATACCAAGCAAGTCCATGAATGAATGAATAATAAATAAATAAACATTAAATAAATTAAATAAATAAAAAAATGAATAAACTAATCAATAACATTGCACAGAAGGGAAGCCCCAAGGACAAAGTCACGTGATGTGTGCACCCTTACCTGTATTTAATATTATTTACATATATATTATTATTACTAAAAAATATTTTTTAATAATTAAATATTGGGGAACAAAATTATTTTATTCCAAAGAATTCACTTTGTACCGAATTGAAGTGATTCGATCGTACACATATACAAAACCTTTGGGTGGGGAAGGAGCAGCTTCACGTGTTAACAGGGGTTGTGAGAAATAAAATATTCAATATTTAGTAAGATTGATGTTTCACTGCAAGCATATTTATTTATTATCGTATTCATTTGTCTACAGCTCCTCTCTCCCAGCGCTCCTCTTTAACCTGCTTATATCGCTGATTCTGGTTATTGGCTAGCACAGCATTAACCAGATCGTCCTGCCTCCCTTTATCGATGACAATATATCAGCGAAAGGTGCTGATCATGTGAAGTTGGAGTCGAACTGTGAAGGGATGGGCGTGCCTATAGGGTGTTAGGCGCGTTTTGGGGGTTTTGTAACGTGTCTTGACGCGATGACGCGTCTTTAACGCGTGTATTGTAGAGTGACGCGTAACGAGAGGGCCTATAGTGGATAAGAAGTTAGTATTTCCGTGTCTGCGCGTGGAGAGTGTCTTAGGAGGGAGTGTCTTTTTCTTGGAAAATACCTTTTGTCTTCTGGTTGGTTGAAACGGTTTCCTGGATGTGTCTAGGGGAGTAGGAGGGGATTTTACCTGTTTGAAGGACGTCTCGAGAGAGTACACTTTGCAAAGGCGGTTTTGCAATAAATACGTTCTTTATTCACTACGCGCGTTCATCGCCCCTTGTGAGATTATTGGATAACCTCACCAAGAGGCATGAATGCGTCGCTTATATAGACGTCGTGCCATTATTCTTATTTTGTTGTTCCCGTTCCATTCTTTTCCCTCTCGGGGTTTTTCATAGTTTTTCCCCCATAGATACGAGAGAGGTTTTTATAGAAGGAATGGCGGTTGACGTGGTATGCCAACTTATGACATGCTACCACGTTGGTCGAGATGCCTGTTGGTTATTTGATTCCCCTTTATGTATTGTTTTATTATTTGTAGAAAGTTGAATAGATTTACGTTGCACCTCTGTAGTCCTGGATTGATCCCACCCATACATCCAGGCATGGCTGCCCTTGGGCCATGCTTCTTCATTCTTCTGTTATTCAATATTGTGTTATCTGGTTGTACCTGCGGGCGCTCGGGGATTACGCCGCTGGGGGAGACTACACCTTGAACCAAGACACTTGAGTCTAAGAAGGCCTGAGCCCTGGATAGACGCCTCTGTGGCATGATTCCTTCAAAGGTTTGGGTAGTATAACCACCTCTGTTCTTTTCTTGATTGCGATGACTGGCTATCTAGTTGCCTGTGAGTGGGAGTGCGGCATGAGCAGGGCCTTAGGTAGAAGAGATCAGATGAGAACATGTTAAAACGGCTTATTGCGGCGATTACGAGGCCTTGTACACTACTAGGAGCGGGATGGACTCCCTCCTTGATGACCCTTCCACTCTGGCGCGTTGGATCTCCGCCTGAGTACCTTTTTCCTTCCTTTTTCCTTCCTTCCTTTCTTTCATTTAGATTAGTTTTAGAAGCAGAACCACAGCAACTTAAATCCCCGCTGTCACTAAAGGCAGAATAGGGCTTGACTCTTGATCTAGGAGTACCTCCTAGACGCTAGTCTTGTCACCTATTATGTGGTTCTCTACCTCTGTATGCCGGGGCTTAGCAGAGGGGGCCATAGAGAGAACTTCACACCCTATACATAGTTTGATCCCATCTCGCCACCTCCACCGTGGTCCCAGCACAACGAGTCAGGCTTACCTGTCACAGCACCGTTCCTTGACAGAACTAAAAGGACACCCGTTGCTGACTTATCTTCCCCAACAATAAAATATGATATCAATTGCACCAGAGACAGTCAAAAGGAGAGTTGATGCAGTGTATCCAATATAGAATCCACTGAAGAGGACAAAAGGGACAGCAAAGATGTGGCTCAGATAAAGGACCGTGTTGGGAATAGACACAAAGATGAAATGGCTGCTGTGAAAGCTGGGACGGCGAGCTCAAGAAACATATTCATAGCAAAGCAGCCCACCGCCGTAAGCCCCTTCATCGGATATTTCCTTACACTTTTCCACATAGCTCGAAACTCCGTTAGACTGATCATGAATATTGAATGGGATCACAGTTACATGTTGAAGACAATCGGATATGAACCGCTTGACGAATTCCGAGTCGTATTGGCCAGTGTCAGACCTGCCAAATTGAATGACGACAAAAACTCCTCCCACAACTCCTCCAATAACAGATCCGATGATGGCAGCCAACGGGATGACAATAGCAGTTCTTTGGTTGGCAATATCCTTGAAGTTGGGTGTAAAAAGTCTTATACCAGCGTAGATGATGGCACAGTCAAACACGTCTGCAATGACAAACAGGACAGAGGTCAAAGTCGAATACTTTGACATATTGACAAGAAAATTGGTGGTGACAACGAACGGGATAAACATGCAACTTTGCAGTAAGTTGAGCTGCAGCCAGATTCCCACAAGAAATCCAGTGGCCAGCGAAAAGAATGCATTATGATGGATGGCGGTAATTCGGCTCAACCTTGTAATGGAGGCAAGGATGACCGTGGCTGTGAGAGCTACTGCGAAAGATGATGGTATATCTTGGAGCACATTGTCCAAAACAAGCAGGCGCTGCTTCAATCAATCAAAGCGAATGTTGATACCAACTGTTTCGACCGCAGGAGAAGCATCAGCGTCTCGGGACAGCTTGCAAGCATGGCGGGTTCAATGGCATCCTAGGAGGGTTATGGTCAGGGGTTTTTGTTAAAGTTGGGAAGGGAAAGTGGAGAATCTTTTAACTTACCGTTCTCAGTTCGCATCGTTCCAAAGGCAGTAGAGCAGGTAATCGGCCAAGCAATAGGTCTCGAACATCTCTTTTTTTGGTCTCCCAGCGTCTCCCTCCACGATTGTCTCCCTCTGCATCTCCTCAGACCATATCATCCACAAACATTGAGCAGCACTTTTCCCAAGTCAAGGTAGTTTTGACTCAACCTTTTTTAAAAGCTTACAAATTATGCTCTAGATACATACTCCTTTACGGAAATACGAGTATCAAGCTCGGACGTTCGAATTTTGACCCAAGGTGCAAGACCTGACTTTAAAGCAAGAATGTTGTATATTGCAAGGTATCTGCATATTCGTGGATCTTTGAAGGCCCGGTGATCAATGGGAGGGATGCGACAAAAGAAATAAGGGAGATGGAGAGAGTGCAGATGGGAACAATGTGGATGGAGAGCACACCTTTATGCCAATTGTGGCGGTACAGGCAAGCTATATGGAGGGAGATATATTAAAGAGGAGTTTCGGGTTCACGGCTGGCGCCTAAGCCGTCCTTGAAAGCTGATTCGGAAAGGACGTGAAGGAATTTGGGGTGGGATGATATATGGGTGGTCTTCCTGTCAACTAAAACCTACGGTTACTCGGAAGGTGTTCCCGTATATAGCGTCTATTCAATAATTCATGCTGTGCTTTGGCTTCAATACATATTAACTTGTCCACCGAGAAGGGAGTTCATTGCTTCTTTCGCATATCAGCGCCTCAAAAAAACGTTAATGGCTTACCCCATAGCTTAGACCACTTTCTGCGTGGTCTGGACAAAGGAGCTAGTCATTGGGATACAGTGTGTACCTTAACGAACGTTGGATAATTCGTCTTGAGCATCGGCTTTATTTTGGAGTTGGAGCTTGTTGTTCCGATCTCTTCCTGTTTTGGTTGGTTTCACCATTAACTTTGTTAATGACCCCTTACTTCACCCATCCTCCAGCTTCAAAGGTTAGGAAATCTGACCTTTGCTTAGAGTTGAAGCTTTGGTTTTCATTTCAAAGGTGGGTTTTAATGAGCAAAGTCTATCTTACATAATAGCATACAGGTCAGAAACGTTCTACATCAAACTCGCAAGACAGTAACATACAGGTGTCAGAAACGTTGTTTTATCAAAAAACTCGTAAGACAGCTTCCTGGCAAAATCCTCAAGCATGTTTTGATCCGAGTGCCGTAGAAGCTAAAAACTCACACCATCCATTTTTAAAGTCTGTATGGCCCGCATGGAATGCTTACAGCGCCGCGTTTTGGTATTAGATGCCAACTGTGTCACTTTCCGTCGTCCTTCGCCATCCTACCCTTGTTTATGCTCTCAACTGACTATCATCAAAGACTACGCCTCTTTCTGGCCAGCCAATGGATTTGTTGTAGAACATTTCTCGATTAAACCCATCATTTTCATCCCTCTCGTTATCGTAACATACTTCTCCATTGGCATTTCAAGATTCACCATCGTCACTTCAGCTATCTTTCTGCTGCTCAACACGGCTGAACGTGCAATTATCTATATGATGATCAGACAATTCGCGCCTATGTTCAAGGAGCTTTTGAATCCAAGAACCGCTATCGTCATTGTGCTTTCGCTTACCAGGTCTGCGGTGCTGGTGTAACTAATAAAACTGTCCAGGTCGCTCTCTTCTCTAGGTTTGTAACAGCTTTATGTAGTATGAATAACAAAACAAACTCCTTTGCGTAACGATCCCGTCTTCACTCCTCTCCCTCTAAAAAAAAAACTCTCTTGTTAACGTTTAGAGAGAATGGCGATAGATATTGCAGAGAGTACAGGATTGAACTGATACTTCCACTTGGAGGGGAAAGTGATCCCTTTTTATAGTCATTTTCAATAAAAGTCCTCTGGGAACTAAAGTGCACTTCTCACTCAGGTGCTGAGAATTTGTTAAATCCTGTTCATACGCAACCAATTTAATAAACTGCTTTACTTTAGTCGTCATGTTTAAATGTTTATTGATTTGGTTAGATGAAAATTTTCACGCCATTTGGCGTAAGTTTTCTAAAGACACGCTAATCATCTATGCTACTTAACTACATCACATATTATGATTTGGGCCCAACTTACACCAAACTACCGTTGCAAAATAATCATCAACCTCGGTGATATCCACCGAACTAAGGGTTGTAGTTTTGCAAGGGTATGTTGATGTAAGTGAGGAAATCATATTATCTGCATGAAAGTCATAGTTAAAAGAACTTAGCAAAAATCAGAAATTTCTGGTTACACAAACATTATTTTGACCGTAAATTAATTTGTCACTTAAAGGGTGATATTCCCCTTCAACGCGAAGGAGATAAAATGACCTTAGAAGGAAAGAACTTGCACAGTTCCCCTTTCAACGAGACTTCCTGTTTAAGCACAAACAGCACACTGTTGCCTATAAATACGGCCAGGTGACTTTCTTGTTCAATCCAAGATTTTCACCACTATTTTATTTCCTCTCCTCACTTACACCGACGTTCCCACTCTGACACAAAACTACCTTAAGTTCGGTACATCACCATGGCTACTACCACTTCCCTTTCTTCAACTGGTTCTTCCATTCTTCGTCCGCCGAGGTTTAAGGGCACCACTGTTGTTGAGTTTGATGAACACATGAGGAAAGTGCGTATTACGCGCAATCCAAAGGTGTTGCTCATCTTTACGATGCTGGTATTGTTATTCCTCCTCCCGTTGCTCTCCCGTCATTCCCGCTCCTGGCGATCCACCTGTTGTTCCCGCTGATCCCGCTGATTTTGAGGATTTCCGACTCCTCATGGCTCACTGGACCGCTCGGTCTAATAGCTACCAACAAGAGCGTGCACATTTGATCGTGAACTCACGCGTCGGGAGAAGGCTTTGCAGTCCAACGAGGTTGCAAAGGCTATCCTTGATGAGTGTTTTCAATCCGGTGATCGAAAACGTGTTGAAGGATTGGTGAACGCTTCCGAGCAAGTAACTGCCCTTCGGCAGCTCTATACTGTTGGAAATCTGGACGGTCAGGCTGGACAGCAGTGGAACGTGCGATGGTCCCAACTCCAACTTCGTGAATCGGCTTCCCTTCAGGAGATCATCACTTACCTGGAGTCAGTCATTGACTTAGTGGAAGCTCACGAGCGGATCTACTCGACCGACACCGGACAAACGGCAAATGCTCGATCTTCTTGTCGCCAATTCACCCATAACACTCCATCAGTCCCTGAATTCACTGGCCTTGCCGTCAAGTCAATGATGGTGGCTCGGCATCCTTCCTTCCTGCTCTCGCTGAGGGTGCTCCGGCACCTGCTAACTACTACACCCAAGGTGTGGACCAGTTTAAGACGAAAGTGCAAACAGCTTTGAAGCAACTGAAGCCAATGCATCTTTGTCTGAAACCACTCCTTAACGCCAGGGCTCGTAAAGCAAAAGTTGAGAGCAAGAACAGGAAAACGCCGAAGTCATCCGCTGCGGGAGATCAAGCACTGCACCATCCACGGTGAATGCTTTCATGATGATCGCGAGTGTCGCGCCCAAAAGGGTTCTAAACAGAACTCCAAGGGTCGGGTGACAAAGCAGAAGAAGCAGCATAACACGCCAACGTCAAAGTCTCATTGTGGAATCTGCAAGAAGGAGCATAAGGCTGAGGACTGCCCTGTTCTCAAGTCAATCATTGCCGACGCCAAGCAAGCAAAGACAAGATCTGACGCAATGGAGGTGGACGACAACAATACAACCAAACCGACAGCCACCAAGGCCAAGACAAAAGCCAATCACGTTGAGATTCCCCTCAGCAATGATGACATCACGGCAATCGTCAACGGCACTTCAAAGGCAATCGCGTTCGGCATCAACAGTCTATTGAGACCATTCCAAGTGAGTAACGATCAGATCGTTGCTGAACTTAAGGCTCATAAGGCTCTTAACGTTAAAGTCGGATCTCTCATTGACTCAGGTGCATCCACTTGGATGACACCAGATGAGAACCTCTTTGAACGACTCCACTATCTTCCCGCAGACAGTGAAGGCAAGGTCTACCTTGCAGATGATAGAAACCGTACCTGTCCGCGGGTATGGGGATATTGTCTACACGTTTGGTGATCATCAACGCGTCATCAAAAACGTTCTCTTTGTTCCTTGACCTTGCAGAACCACTCTGCTCTGTCCTTGGGATGATTGAGGGATCCCAGGATCTTATCGTCTTCTCCGCCGACGAGGTATACTTATATCTTAACAGAGAAGGCAGGAGTATCAATATCGGCCGCCGTGTTGGTGACCTTTATCACCTACTCTCATCATACTCCACGGCTCCGGCTCCGATGGATACAACGGTTGAAGCCCACCGAGCATCTTCAACCGTCATGGACGCTTCTCAGCCCATTCACCCTTCGTCTGACCAGGACTTCGATCTCGAAACCTGGATTGAGTGTTGCAACACTACAGACGCGGAAGGTCACAGTACTGGAGTCCCTTTGCGGAACGCAGTCAGTACCGACGCAAGTGACGCTGAAACTTATTGACTTTGATGTAAGTTTAGTCGAACCGATTATAGTCGCTCACACTAATCGTACTTCTACAGCTGGACTTCTAGAAAGAAGAACAGACGCGTTCATAAAGGAGATCGTTTTACTGCACAAACGATTTGGACACGTTCATCCCCGAATTATCATTCGAACGATGACTCATGTAGATGCACAGTTAAATAAACTGCATTTTGACGCACAAACATTTGATTTCATTAACTCCTCAATTATTGAAACTGTTTAATCTGCGCTCAAAACAAAGCCGTCCAGCGTCCAATATACGCGACGACGCATCCAGCACCACGGAAACTTTTCCGACTTCACGCTGATACAGTACCTCTACCGTGTCAAAGCATACAACGTGAACATTACTGGATACCTTTCGTTGACGAATACACGCGCTTCATAAACATCCGCTTTGTGAAGGATAAGTCGCAATCGTCTCCGCTCACAATTTCGATGATCTGTCAATTAGAGAATGAATCAGGAGAACACGTCGCTGAACTCCGAACCGATTCTGGTGAAATCCTCACGAATACTCTTCGTGATTTCTGCTCTAACAAACTTCCACCTATATCTGTTGTTCCATCACCACCCTATTCGAAAGAATTTAACGGGTTAGCTGAACGATCAATTAGAAGTTTGAAAATCATCGCCTCATGTATGCTTACACAGGCAAAGCTGCCTATGTCATTATACTCGTATGCACTAGAGTATGGTGCATTAACGAAGAACGTCCTATGGCATTCAACCATTAAGGATATTCCATACCGACGATTTCTCAATCGTCAACCAGATTTATCAAAATCCATGCCTTCGGCACTCTTGTTAGCATATACTTGTTTAAGGAACAGCGCCGCGCGTTAAGAACAAATGCTAAAACAGAGTTAGGATTATTTCTGGGGTATGAAGGACAATCAATGAAAATTGTAACTGTCTATAATTACCGGACCCGACGCGTCCAGAATTATTATCACGTCTACTTTCATAAAGACGTGTTTCTTGGTTATCAACCTAGCCAGAAAACCCTCGAACAAGCATTGTTCACGTATCCTCTGAAATCTCTACATGCACCAGACGCAGAAAGAGAAAGAACACCATCTCGGGAATCACCTGATGAGGATACAATGCTAGACACTTCCATTCCACTAACGGAAGTAGATGATGACGACGAAACTGAATACACGATCACCTTTGATCCAGTTACGTTAATCATACCGTCAGCTAGCGAACATCAACCGTCACCTGAACCAAGTTCAGACAGCATCGCGGGACCTTCCTTCAGTCCTCTTTCCGTTAATAACGAAGATGCAGACTCTCATCAGACAGAGGAGCATATGATGATGAACTCAACGAAGGGATTGAACCCCCAGAGAGTCCAGAACCGTCATCTGATTCCGAAAGCGATGATGGAGTATACACGCGGACTCGATCTATGGCGCCTGCGCCAGAATGGTCCAAAATACTCCAGATCACTTTTGAGAATGAAGAAGCACATAGAGTGCGTCAATCCTCCGCGGCACACATAGTCTTCCCGACTCCAGCTCCAAGCTCCGTTCCACCTGAACGGATTCCAATGTCAGCTATCAAACCTCTCCCACTTACCGTGGAAGAAGCTATGTCTCGGCCTGATGAAGCCAAATACTGGTATGCCGCAATGCTTCGAGAGTACAATGAGCTCAAAGACAGAGGAACATGGGAAGAAGTGGTCTTACCCGACAACGCACATCTTATCGATGGTCGTTGGGTCTTTGATCACAAGTTCGACCAAGAAGGCTACTTGATCCGTTTCAAAGCCCGATGGGTCGCTCGGGGTTTTAGCCAAATTCCGAACGTGAATACACCGAAGTCTACTCCCCAGTAGCAAACTCAAAGACTATCCGTTTCTTCTTAGCACTTGGGGTTTTACTCAATCTGTTTATCTATCAGATAGATATCACAGGTGCATACCTCAACGGAACCTTACACGAGCTTAATTACTTAATTATGCCTCATGGTTTCGAGCGATTCACAGAAGACGGAACTCCTTATGTCTGCAAGCTTATTCAAGCTCTTTACGGTTTACACCAATCAGGAAGAGAGTGGTACAATACTCTTAAACAATGGTATTCAGAAAACGGTTTTACTATCAATCGTGCTGATGTCTGCCATTTCCTGAAGTATTTTGAGGAATTCGATTGTTTAGTCCATACTATTCAATATGTCGATGACATCATTATACTCGCTGAACGCGAATCAGCTATCAAACAATTCATTGCACGCGCCGATGAAAGGTTTAAAGTTGGTTCCTCAGGCGCGGTGGACTGGATAACCAAAATCCAAGTCATTCGTAAAGATAACGGTACTTTTATTTGCCAACAGTTCTACACTCGGCATTTATTAGAATCATGCGGCTTATGGGAAACCGGTGTTACGGCTAAGCCAACCCCTATGGCTGTCAACTGGAAACATGATCCAGATGCTAAGCCACTCACACCAGATGGCCAAACACAGTATCGATCACTATTACAACGTATCGCGTATCTTGCACAGAAAACGCGACCTGATCTTGCGTTTGTAATAAGCAAACTCGGCCAATATCAGGCCAAACCCAATGAACACGACTTCGCTGCGGTTATACGAGTTTTACGCTATCTCATCGGTACTTATGACATGGGTCTTTTCTACACAAAAGCTCATACAAAGACAATCTCACGATTGCAAAACGGCGAACACGTTATCACAAGTCTCACTGAAGTTCCCATCTGTTATGCAGACGCAAGTCATGCCTGCGAAGATGACTTCAGATCACGTACCGGTTACGTTGTTTTATTCGGTGGAGCCGCCATCTCCTGGCAATCCAAAAAGCAAACAGTTGTAGCTCAATCCTCGAGTGAAGCTGAACTTATCGCTTTAAACGAAGCTACACGCGAAATGATTTGGTATCAAAACTTGATGACAGAATCTCGTCTGACACATCCCGGTGTGTCCGTGATTTATCAAGATAACGATTCTACCATAGACATCGCGAAAAACCCGCTTCATCACCACCGTGTTAAACACATCAACGTTAAACACCGCTACATTAACCAGCAAATCGACGAAAGCGAATTGAACTCTGGTACTGTGGTCAGAAAAACATGATCGCGGATCTTTTCACAAAGCCGCCAACGCGTCAACACACGCTAGACATTGTAAAAGCATGGGTTTGTTCCGACAAGCCGAACTTTAATAGAGCCGCAGTTTTCTTAAATTGCGGGGAGTGTTAAATCCTGTTCATACGCAACCAATTTAATAAACTGCTTTACTTTAGTCGTCATGTTTAAATGTTTATTGATTTGGTTAGATGAAAATTTTCACGCCATTTGGCGTAAGTTTTCTAAAGACACGCTAATCATCTATGCTACTTAACTACATCACATATTATGATTTGGGCCCAACTTACACCAACTACCGTTGCAAAATAATCATCAACCTCGGTGATATCCACCGAACTAAGGGTTGTAGTTTTGCAAGGGTATGTTATGTAAGTGAGGAAATCATATTATCTGCATGAAAGTCATAGTTAAAAGAACTTAGCAAAAATCAGAAATTTCTGGTTACACAAACATTATTTTGACCGTAAATTAATTTGTCACTTAAAGGGTGATATTCCCTTCAACGCGAAGGAGATAAAATGACCTTAGAAGGAAAGAACTTGCACAGTTCCCCTTTCAACGAGACTTCCTGTTTAAGCACAAACAGCACACTGTTGCCTATAAATACGGCCAGGTGACTTTCTTGTTCAATCCAAGATTTTCACCACTATTTTATTTCCTCTCCTCACTTACACCGACGTTCCCACTCTGACAGAATTGATGGGATATTTCCATAAAACGCCTTTTGGTGGCGCTTCTCAGCTTCTCTCGCTTCTCACGGTGGCTGTGACATATGCTGACATATGTCCTTACACATGATAAACATGTGTAAGAGCCCGGGGGTCTGCCGCAGGGTCTATCCCAGGGTGCGGTAGACACCAGAGAGACGCCCCAGGGTTCAGGACCCTGGGGAGGTGATTCAGGGTGCTTGGAGCGACGTCCCCAGGGTGCAGGACCCCAGGGTGCAGGACCCTGGGGAGCGGGACCCTGGGGAGCGGGACCCTGACGCGCTGACCCAAGGGTGCAGGACCCTGGGGTGTAATGACGATAAGATGATAAAGTGTAAAGACCTTATGTGCGGAACATAATCACGCGTGCTCGGAGCTGAGATCTATAGTATACATTCTCGTCGTTGAGTTAACTTGATCTATCGGCATTCCGCAACGTAGCAAAACTGCAACTCTTAGTCATTTGGCGTACCGCAATAACAAGTTGAGTTTTGCTACAGCGTTAAAGCTGATATGTGATCATGTTAACTACGAGTCAAACGTGAATATAGATCTATAACGTGCGACGTAAAGGTCGTCTCTCTGGTTCAGTCGGATGAACATGTTCGACGGATGAACATCATGAATCGCAAAGTAAGAGTTTATTGAATTGTTATAACGATACAACAGAGATTCAACATCTCTCTCCCCCTTTTCCCTCCCTCCTCCTATATCACTTCCCGCCTTGTCAATCCCCCATAACAATTCCCATAAATGTAAATAAATAAAACATCGTGCGGATTTTCAACGTAATTAAAAAGGGCAAAACAAAAACAGAAAGGTAAATCCCCCACGAACACAACCCAGCTCCCATCTCACGCGATATCTTAAAGCGCGAAGAAAAACAAGTAAAGAAAAACAAAACTACGCAGGTAAAGTCCTCACAAACAGCGCGAGAAACTAAACAGTCTAGCTCCCATTTTCCTCGACTCACTCCCATCTTTTATGTCACAACCCACGACCCTCACCGAAGGCATGCTGACGTCCCCGTCAGCCCCCGCTTGCATGTGTAATTCATTGCGTCGTTGGACCCTTTCCGATCGCCGAAATGGAATGGAACGTCGTCGACGAATGGTAACCAGTACTTCAACCCTTTTCATTTTGGCAAGGTAAAGGTACAGTATCGGTATGGATTCTATAGAGTTTTTGGCGGACCGATTGGGATGAAGAACCTATGAGCCGTTGGACTATCTTATTCTGGGCACAGATAAGACAGTTCTCAAGGATAGACTCATTCAATAAAGAAATATCAGACGGGTCTGATAATAACCTTTTATTGAATGTGATGCAATCTACATGAGTCATCGTTTGGATAAGAATCCGTGGATGAACATGACCAAATCGCTTATGCAGCATAACGATTTCCTTTATGGTCATGTCTGCAAAATGCAGCTGTAGAAAGACGATTAGATTGGGCGTTACTAATCGAGTTTGATGAACTTACTTCGGAAAGTGAGTCCAAAACCATGTCGTGGTTGTCTGCAGGAGCGGATCCTTCAACCAGAGGTTCATCTCCAGAGCGGTGCGTAACCAGGTGTCCCACTCGTCGCCGAGGAGGGTCGCTTCATCAGTCGGAACCAATGATGCAGATGTTACGTGATTAGCCTCATTATCACCATCCGTAATCTCCATTAGCTTTGGTGTTGTGTCTACTGTAGTAAGGAGGTGATAAAGGTCACCGACACGACGGCCAATAGTGATTGTTCGACCTTCTTGATGGATATAGAGATATACCTCATCAGCCGAAAAGACGACTAAGTCTTGTGTGCCCTCAATCATGCCCAATACCGAACACAGAGGCTCAGTAAGATCAGGGACGTACAGAACATGTTTGATCAAACGGAAATGATCGCCGAACTTGTACGTAACATCTCCGTATCCTTTGACCGGTACAGAACGGTCATCAGCGAGGTGGACAGTGCCTTCCTCACCTGACGGTAGGAGGATAAGATTGTCGAACAGATCGGCAATAGGAGACATCCAGGCAGAAGTGTGAGATTATTGGATAACCTCACCAAGAGGCATGAATGCGTCGCTTATATAGACGTCGTGCCATTATTCTTATTTTGTTGTTCCCGTTCCATTCTTTTCCCCTCTCGGGGTTTTTCATAGTTTTTCCCCATAGATACGAGAGAGGTTTTTATAGAAGGAAGGGCGGTCGACGTGGTATGCCGGGGCTTAGCAGAGGGGGCCATAGAGAGAACTTCACAGATGGGGGCACAACCAAATATGGTGGTTTCGGTTTCTTCTACTAATCATATTTTATCGATCGTTATATCATATGAAAGCTACGAGTCGGGGCGTCATTTGCGCTACCGTCCCACGTCTCTACCGGTATACCGTCGTCGAGAGATCGCGGTTTATGTGTTGTGAGTTATACATTTGTTTGCAACCACCCCTTGTCAAAACTTGTGTACAACACCCAATGAAGGCCTCCAAGGAGGCATGAGGGATGTTGCTGCATTAGCTAGATCTATTGATCCATTGATGATCCCTGCTGGCAGGGTATTCTTTGGGTCTCGTTGACACGCGAGGGCCTTGGCCTGAGCACATAAAGGGCCTCTGTCATGGAGGCCTGGCACTGGGGTTTGTCTTTATGGCACCCCGCCACCTTTGTCAACACTGGACTACCATCCAGTACCCTAGAACGCTTTCAGCGTTTTTATGGCTTTTAGGAGCCTTTTAGTGTATTGGATCTTACTTTTAAGTGAGATCTATATGCTTTTATCACTTCGACGCTTTTTCGATTGCGCGTTTCGCACTCATTTTTATTACTATAATTATAAAACTTTACAGGCATGTAGTGCGTAGTACTACGCAAACGGTGGTTATGGTAACGTTTCCGCCCCTATTGCTCTTGTAATCGTTAAGGAGGCAGTCTTTATTTACTGTGGTATGAGTCCTGGACTTTCACTTTTACCAAAACAGGTTACACAAAATTGGTAATGTTAACAACCAATCCCCAGGGTCCAGAGGTTATGATCTTTATGCCTGTAATCTTGACGACCGCTGCTCCCCAGCAGTGAAACCTTAGTGATTCCGATAGCTATCGTCCAGAAGGCCGGGAAAGTCTTTTTAAATAAGTTTTAAAACAGCGTTTCGACTTTATATGAAGCAAAGAATTTTGTCAAATCTTCGAAATAGGATATTGACTTCAATTTGAAGTCATTTATACCAACTTTAACAAATAATTCGAAGATGTAGAAATACTTTGGAAAGTCTTGGGTTTCTTTGGATCAATTCATTATTGACGACGAAATTGCCGTCGTTTTACTACTTCGTTAATTTTTATCGCGATTTTTACTTGAAAATTTCTATACACGTAGCCCTCAATGAGGGCATCATTTTATATAGGTCTCGCTAAATGGCGACGCACCGTTCCAGACTTATAACGTTTTGAAAAACGTCGGCATTGGACTTCAGCATTTTTGCTTGACAAATTTGTTAATTTCTTAACAACACAAATGTTTCGGGTCACCACATCCAATTAGTTGTTTCTAATATAATAACACAATTATACCTGCCGATAATTATGTATGCAATATGTCTTACTTATGCACAGCGCAACCCTTTGCTCACTGTTTAAAACCAGGTCACTTTTGTGACTTTGAATATAACAAAGCAAATCATGGCCTCATGGAATAAGGCTTAAGGAAGGTGCTACCGTTGCCTTCTTTCATAATATGCACTACCTAATGGTAGAATATAAAGCTTCTTATTGAAACTTTGACAATTATATAAACTTGATATTATCTTTTGTCACGGAAATGATAGCGCATCTGCATTTTATTAAAAATATGCTTTGATTATGAAGCTCAACTTGAACCGGGGCCGTTTAACAGAAGAATGATTCTGTTGGTTAAGGACACTGCTTCCTCTAGTGACTTTATTGTACTTACACTGCTGGTCAGTGTTGGTCAATGTTGCAATTATGGTTGACGTATTAACACCACATCAACAAAGCTTTATGTCTCATGTATCTTGCAATGCGTGCATGTCAATATATTATGGCTTTGCCATTTTTCATTTTGTTGGAGACGCTTTGCGCGTACTTCCTCACCCTCCCACCCTTATGTGGATATGTGTGTGTCTACTTTAAAGAGTGGGTGAACTGTTGGAGAGTCATATTCTTGTTTGAGAATCTGAGTCAACTTATCGTTATCTGAGGATAATGTGTATAAACATAGTGATTGTGTTTCTTGTTAGTAACACCTTGATATTGGTTGTGAATAACATTAGAATATCTCACAAGATAGCAGAAGTGACCATAAACAAACCTTGACTACTAACGTCGATGCTTAACGCGCAATGAGCAGAGATGTGGAGTAGAATAAGTTTGAATATGTATACACATCAGTTAAACTTTGTGAAGTAGTTTAAAGATGATTTATTACAACAAATTCGTTCAAGTTTGAGAGTTTCTTTCAAGCGTAAAGTGCGTTACATGAAGATAGAATGCATATTTTGTTGTACTAAGTATAGTTGTTATATTTCGAGCAGGTCTTGATACTTTGTTGTATTGAAATAATAATTACGTGACTTATCATGATAATTACGTGAATTATCGCGTTATATATATTTTGTTTACTTACTTGATTAATGTAATAGTTGCTATAAGTGCTCTGTTAATACAGTAGTCCTGATATAGACTCAAGAAGAAGTTGCTGTTGCAACTTTGGCCCATACCACAACACTTGGTTGCTATAACACAGATTCCTTCCGCAATAGTTAGAGAATATTGGAATGGCGTGGCCAAGACAAATGTTAAAGAGTTCTTTAAACGATTAGCCATGTTGATAAGCACGGCATACCTAAACGCGAGAAATTAGAAACTTGCTATACAGACGCAAGTGATAATGCTGGCTTCCAAGAGTTTTCCAGCACGGCGTCAGAAGAAGTCATAGTTCCAGACCCAGAGGCAGAACTTGACAATGGAGTTAATGTGCATGATGCCATTAACCATAATAGAGACTCACAACATTTGAATCCAATAGAACTTGTCTCTACACGTGAAGACACAGAAATAGCTAAGCATGATGATGTCCCTAGCTTTAGAAGACTTTGTATTCACTACACTATACTAGTCTATATAAGAATATATATATTATATCGTAAAAACTCACGAGGGACCTTGTTCTCAAGTGTGGGTGCATGTGAGATTATTGGATAACCTCACCAAGAGGCATGAATGCGTCGCTTATATAGACGTCGTGCCATTATTCTTATTTTGTTGTTCCCGTTCCATTCTTTTCCCTCTCGGGGTTTTTCATAGTTTTTCCCCATAGATACGAGAGAGGTTTTTATAGAAGGAAGGGCGGTCGACGTGGTATGCCAACTTATGACATGCTACCACGTTGGTCGAGATGCCTGTTGTTGTTATTTGATTCCCCTTTATGTATTGTTTTATTATTTGTAGAAAGTTGAATAGATTTACGTGCACCTCTGTAGTCCTGGATTGATCCCACCCATACATCCAGGCATGGCTGCCCTTGGGCCATGCTTTCTTCATTCTTCTGTTATTCAATATTGTGTTATTTAGTTGTACCTGCGGGCGCTCGGGGATTACGCCGCTGGGGGAGACTACACCTTGAACCAAGACACTTGAGTCTAAGAAGGCCTGAGCCCTGGATAGACGCCTCTGTGGCATGATTCCTTCAAAGGTTTGGGTAGTATAACCACCTCTGTTCTTTTCTTGATTGCGATGACTGTCTATCTAGTTGCCTGTGAGTGGGAGTGCGGCATGAGCAGGGCCTTAGGTAGAAGAGATCAGATGAGAACATGTTAAAACGGCTTATTGCGGCGATTACGAGGCCTTGTACACTACTAGGAGCGGGATGGACTCCCTCCTTGATGACCCTTCCACTCTGGCGCGTTGGATCTCCGCCTGAGTACCTTTTTTCTTCCTTTTTCCTTCCTTCCTTTCTTTCATTTAGATTAGTTTTAGAAGCAGAACCACAGCAACTTAAATCCCCGCTGTCACTAAAGGCAGAATAGGGCTTGACTCTTGATCTAGGAGTACCTCCTAGACGCTAGTCTTGTCACCTATTATGTGGTTCTCTACCTCTGTATGCCGGGGCTTAGCAGAGGGGGCCATAGAGAGAACTTCACACGCTGCACAGGGTTTCTGGCAACGCAACGTTACCATTATCAAACCCAAATGCTTCAGGCTTTGGGGACACAATTTTTTTGACACCTGATGACTGTTTTATACTCATTGCTGATGATTCCTCTATCAACCGCAAGATCCTCTTCCGTCTTCTCTCCACCGGCGTGACACGCAATATTGAAGATTTGACAAACTGTGAAGAATTACATTATTCACATGGCCTATGGCTTATAAGGACATTTTGTCTAAGTACGTTGAGTTCCGTTACATCCCGCGTTGACGCATATATTTACGCGTCATATTGAATCCTCCCTTCTTTTCCCTTTGGGTTTTTTAGATATACTTTTTCCCCACGTTTATAGGGTTTTTATTGAAGGAGGTGGCGCGCATATGTGCCGTTTATGATTGTGTGTGCATATGTTGTGTCTATTATTTATTTGTATTTTGTGTATTACTTCCTCCTCATTGTCAGTGTCCTTTAGCTTAGGCTTGGTCGGCTACATTCCACCTCTGATGATCCCCGGTCCGGTGATCAACGCTGCAGGCAGGTGATGAGTGAGGTTACCCTGTGCCAGCTCGTGAGGCAACGAGATCATCACGTTCCAAAAGGTGCCATAGCAGGAAGGCAAGGAGGCTTTCAGCCATCCCCGATCGCCAGGAGACAATCTGGTGCTCATATTGGTTTATTAGCAAGGTAAGTCGACATAGAAGATACTAAACACGTTCCCTTCTCCCTTTATTAAGCAGAATCTCGCGATCACTCACCCACACCATCGCCAAACAACAACATCACTTAGATTCAGGAGTACATCCTGTCCCTAGGTGCTCTGTGGACTTGCTCTGCTGGAGCAACTCCTTTACTCTTCTCCCCCCCCCCTAGTTGAAGCTAGGTAGGGAGGGATGGGTCCAGAGAAGATCACAAAACGGTCAAGAAGCCTCGTGTTGCAGCGAGACCAAGAGGATACGCAGGCACATTCATGGACCTTCAGATGCCAGTCATGGATGGGACTGAGGTGACGAGAAGGATATGGGCAATAGAGGGTGATCAAGACAAGGAGAATGCAGTAATGCCCATTGTTGCTGTGACGGCAAGCTTTGTGGAGGAGGATACGTTGAAGAGGGAGTTTGGGTCACGGCATTGGCGCCAAAACCATTTGTTAAGGCTGATACGGAAAAGATTTTGATGGAGTATGGGATGAAATGATGAGGGGGTGGCTGTTCGTAATTTATTGGAAGAAAGCTCCATTTTTACTAGATTTATGATCCCCGTGTGCATCTCCTTCTAATTGTAGAATTTTATTGCACCGTTGTTTGAATACATATGGTCTTTTTTTCCCTATATTTGTCTGTTTTCCTTTCTTACACAAAAGGGACTACTGCAATGCGATTTTATTGATGTACATGTATTGTTTTTTGATGGATTACGTCGGAACCTGCTAAGGAGTGTGTAGCAACTCACCTGCCGAATGAACTAGCCCTGGAAAATGGATGGTGCTCAAGCGTGATACCCATACTCAACCATCAGTGTAAATGCGATGCGCTGATGAGTAGGAGGCGTGGAGGTCAGTGAAGAAGCGTTGGGTGTGAACCCGCGTCGAACGGCCTCTAGTACAGATCTTGGTGGTAGTAGCAAATATTCAAATGAGAACTTTGACGACTGAAGTGGAGAAAGGTTCCATGTGAACAGCAGTTGGACATGGGTTAGCCAATCCTAAGAGATAGGGAAGCTCCGTTTTAATGTGCGCAATTTGCGCCGCCTATCAAAAGGGTATCCGGTTAACATTCCGGAGTGCCGATGTGTATATTTATGCGGCAACGCAAACGAACTTTGAGATGCCGGTAGGGACCCTGGGAAGAGTTCTCTTTTCTTCTTAACCAACTATCACCCTGAAATCAGATTATCTGGAGATGGGGTTCAATGTTGGGTAGAGCATCCCAGCTTGTGGATGTCCGGTGCGTTCCTAACGGTCCTTGAAATCCGAGGGAGATGATAATTTTCACACGGCGTCGTACTCATAACCGCAGCAGTTTGTGTCTTTTTTTTTTGTTGGGTTTTTTTTTAGCCGTTGTGCTTTCCGCGTTATTTAACTTTGATTTTCTGACAATAAACGCGTTTAGAAAAACGCGGAAGTTATTTCTCCGGTGCTGAGCATGTATCGCGCAGTTTTCTTAATAAATCGCCTAGTGTGGTAGGTAGGTAAAAGTTCGAAAACTGGCTGACAAATCAGCTCTGATCCTCCAAGATGACTCTCAAGCTCTCGCTCCTTCTACCGCTCCCCAAACCCATAGAAGATCCGTCTCTCTCTCCTTCACAAACACATCCCCTTCCAAACCATCGAACTCACCAACGTGGAAGTCAGCACCTCACTTTCAACCCGCAAAGGCAGTAAAGCCACGTGCCCAGCATTAGAACTCGAGGACGGCACCATCATCTGCGACTCGTACCGCATCGCCGAGTACCTTGAGCCTATCCCGATACTCCATCCATCTTCACTGGCAGCACCACAATCCCACCCAATGAAGCAGAAATCACGTTAGGGAAAGCATATACACGGCTCATCGACGTTGGCCTCGGTGACTCTAACCCTCAATGGGCTATATGGCTCGAACTCATTCTCCCAGAGCTCATCAACTCCCCTGTCCCCGGCACAGAAAACCACGTCTACTACACATCCAAATGGAGCCAAGCCGAGTTGCAGAATATCATGGAAACCGCTTCCGACAGATTCGCGCTTATCGAACGCGCAAAGTTGAACATTTTACGATCGCTGCTGTGTTGAGGGAACGTCCGGGGGAGTTTTTGCAGGGACGGGAACCGGGATATACGGATTTTGTGGTGTTTGGACGGTATGCTATGTGTAGGAACTGTAACCCTGTGATCGCGAAGGAGGTTTGGGAAGATACGGCGGTGGAGATTAAGGCATGGGTGGAGAGAATGGTGGAGAGGTTTCCGGAGATCAAGGGGCATTTGAGGCCGTATGACACTTGAACTACTTTTAACAATAATAACTTCACGACTTCTGCAAACATAACTTCCCCTTATCCTTGCCTTCGCCCTGAGGAACTTTAAATTTTAAGGCACGTTCATAAGCGCCATGTATTTAGTTACCCGCCCATGACTCGCTTCATACTTTTTAAGTAAGACAAATAGGGTATCTAGATTGCTGCTGAGCCCCATTTAAACCCGCCTTATAAGCTCCAAACCACATCTTCCGGTTTCTGGTCTCTTCACAAGGAAAATGTGGAAAGCAATTATTGAGCTTGACGCGTTGCTTCTGATCATTTTGCGGAAAAGTAATACATTTATTGCTTGAAGAAGTCCATCATGTTTCAACGACAACAACCATATCATACTTAACATAAATTTACAAGGCTACAAGCAACTCGCTTACAAATCATACGGCCTCAAATGACCCCTGATCTCCGGAAACCTCTCCACCATTCTCTCCACCCATTCCATAATCTCCACCGCCGAATCCTCCCACACCTGCTTCGCCAATCCAGGGTTACAATTTCTACACATAGCATACCGTCCAAACACCACAAAATCCGTATATCCCGGTTCCCGTCCTTGCAAAAACTCCCCCGGACGTTCCCTCAACACAGCAGCGATCGGTAAAATATTCAACTTTGCACGTTCGATCAACGCGTCTCGCTCCAACGCTTTATCGGTCATGGCTTTTGTACCCTCCTGGCCCCCATTTCGCGTCGGAGGTGAGGTAGGCGTGGTTTGGTGTGAACATGGGTGCGGCGGCGATGAGATCGGGGAGGATGAGTTCAAGCCAGACCGCCCATTGCGGATCAGAGTCACCGAGTCCGAGATCGACGAGTCTTGAGAATGTTTTTCCGAGTGTGATTTCGGCTGCGGTAGGGGAATAACGGTGTTGCCTGTGAAGATGGATGGGGTTGGGATAATTTTCTTCCAGGTATTCGGCAATGTGGTATGAGTCACAGAGGAGGGTGCCGTCTTCGAGTTCGAGGGCGGGGCATGTGGCTCTTTTTCCGTACCGAGCGGTGAGGGTGGTGCTGATGTCAATGTGGGTGACTTCGATTGTTTCAAAAGGGAGACCTTTCTGTAAGAGAGCCAAGCGAATCTTCCAGGGGTTTGGGGAGCGGTAGTAGGGATCGTGAGTGTCATGATCGAAGATGATGTCGTAGAGTTTGAGGGTCATTGTCTTTATGGAAGAGAGAGGTAAGTGGGTAATGGTTTGAATGGGTTAATTTTTGAAGTTTTTGGTGCATGGCTTCACCACGTTGTCACTGATCACCGCACAAATGTGGATGATTCACACTAAAAAATAAAGACATGTATCCAGACACCATCATGCATGGGTTTAAGTTCCATCCATTTCGTAATATATATATTCATCTTTATTTGTGGTGGCAGCTAATGCCGTTATTGAAGAAAGCCGGAGAGTACTGTTTAGTTTCCGACTTGGTAAACTACCAGTGACTTGTCGTCTGAGACGGATGCGAGACGCGTGCCTTCGTCGTTGTAGGTGACACCCCAGACTTGGTCAGTGTGGTCGTCGAAGGTGTGGACGCATTGACGAGAATTGGCATCCCAGATCTTTACTTTACGATCACTTGAACTAAGGACAACGATATGAAAACACGGTCAAAATGCGTTCAAATAAATAAAACGAAAGGATTTACCCTGAAGCAAAATGGTTGGTATCGGGGCTGAACGCGACGGAGAGAACCCAAGATTGATGGCCTGATAGCGTTGCCAAACAGCTAGCATGGTGACTTTGTGGAATAGTCAGTATTGACGATAGTGGGTAGGAGGTTTACTTACACGTCGTACATGTTAATTCGCTTATCGTCAGACGCTGTGATGAGGGTAGAGGAATCTGGGGAGAATGCTAACGATCTCACAGGTTGAGCGTGACCTAGCAAGGAGTCAGTATCTCTACAAAAAAGCTAAGGTGTACCGGGTAAAGAGTGAAGGAGTTTTTGTGTAGGTACGTCAAAAATGTGGATAGATCCGTTTTCTGCGCCGGACGCAATGTACATGCCATTAGGGCTCTAGTAAAAGCATTTAACGAGACATAAAAAAAGATGTGAGCTTACATATGCGACGGACATGACGAATTTCCCCCTGGTTTCCAAAGGTTTTTCTTTTTCACCAGTCTCGACCGTCCAAACGTTGACGAGACCGGAGTGGGTACCGGCAATAATTTGACGTCCATCTGGAGAAAAGGCGGCTGTCCATGCTTCGACTGGTTTTCAAGGTTATATTTAAAAATGCGAACGGGAGGTGGAGTACCTGGGCCAGCATCAATGGTTCTAACGAGGTTGTGAGTAGCAAGATCCCAGATACGTATTTGACTGTCAAGAGATGTAGAGATTCCAACTATGAATGATCAGTTAATTGGCGTTTAAAAGATATGTCTTACATTGACCAGATGGGCTGGCGTCTACGGATACGACTCCGAGCTGATGTCCGTCAAAAGTATGCGTGTTTGTAACCGCTTCCCCATGCCTTTAAAAAAAATGTTAAACTCAATGAGTGAACTAATTTAACTACAATTAGAAGTATGGATATGTTTATACCAAAGTTTTACGGTTTCGTCAACGGATCCGGTGAGAATCTTGTTTCCCCGTTTCGTCCAAGCCACAGACCAAATGCCGTCATCATGGGCTGGAAATTGCAATGGTTTTAGCATTGATAAACAATAACACGATGGTACGATAGCATACCAAATTGTCTGCATTAAGCGATGAAAGAAAGCCCTTACCGTCCTTGACGACTTTTAACGTTGTAAACTGGTAGTTTTGAAATGAATGCGGCATGAGTTTTGGATGTAACGGGATTAGTGAATTCGAAGAGTAAAGAGCTCATCCCAATCTCCTGCTCTCACAACGCATACTCGCAAAAGAATTACGCTGTTTGAGAGACGCAGAGACAGAGCAGTAAGCTTGACTGAGAGTTGTCACTCACATTGCCCATATTTCAGCTATGAATATTTGTGTAACGTTATTGGATTCTGAATATTTTTTTTGATGGAACAGAAGTCGACGCTCTACCTAGTTCAAGTGAGATCCCTATGTGTTCTGACTATAGCGATAGAATTCTGATGTCAAAGATATTACTCGAGTGTGTATGGGGATAGCGACTTTTGAACACTGATCTTTGATGCTCCCTCGTCTTTATTAAAAATAAAATAACGAATGCACGTAATAGCATAACCATAAAAGAATGTGCGTCTACTCTTGTGGACGAATTACGATATTTTTTACGCTTTCATTTGCAGTGCATATTCATAATGTGAACTTTTGATGCAGTAATATGCTCAAAATTATTGAAAGTATTATTGCTGATAATAGTACTCAGACTTGTCAGCTTCATTTGCGTTCGAACAAAACAACAAACACTGCTCATAACACCAATGTTTTCAAGTGGATCACCAAGAGGAAGGCAGCCCGCATCAGATGCTGAAGGATCACCCTCAGCATCTGGGAGGAGACCTCGCCCAATGCTCGCGAAAATGTTCTTTAAAGCGTCGGACGATAGACCTCAGGAAGCATCTGTTTCTCGACGATCAAAGGTAAAGTCTTAACCATCACTCAGTCAACAAAAAAATAACCCTTTAACAGAGCGTTGACTTTATCAAATCGGTTATCCCGAACTTTAAACGAAGTATTGATAAACTTTTTACAAAGGTAAATGGCAACATTCATTTACAGCTTGGTCTTAATAATAATTACAGAAAGCCGAAGAAGTCCCTGAAGTTCTCAAACCGTTTGCGACTAGTAAAATAGTCCACGGGCCATGGCCCAGCGTTCTGCTTAAGTTTAAGACTGAATGCGAAGAAAAGGCCTTGGAACTGGGTCAACGTTTACGTGACGCAAAAACAGTATGTGGTGGATAAATATAACAGAAATTCTGAGGACATTGCAGGATGTGGAAACTCTACAGACAATGCATCCAAGAAATTCATCGCTTAAAGTACTTGGCGAGATAATTCAAGATGCGGATACAAAGATGGAGATACTGCAAGATATTGGCATTCCCTTTGATTCCGAAAGAATGAGCCTCTTAGTGGGAGTATGTGATGTGAGTCGAAGAAACGGCAAAAAGCTATTCTAACTGTGCTGAAAGAATATTTCCATTTTGGTGTCTTCATTTTCGAACTTCTGGGGCGAAAACCATGCATTCTATTGGGCTTTAGTAAACTCT
>JAHLKC010000241.1:0-32777 GCA_025449115.1 Chytridium lagenaria
TCTGTTCATGGGGTGTTGGAATCATGTGCTAGTGGTTCGCCCTTTCGTCGGTACTGTGAGAACGGAATATATGTGCATGTATATCCTTTTGTATTTCAATAATTCGATAGGACTTATAGAAGGACTGGAATTCCCGCATGCCACAAAGTATCGATATCCATTGATAAGATTGAAACGAATGATACCCAAATGAGCAACAAAGAGTGATAATATTACTTTCACAGATGGCAATAGATAAACAACATCCAAGTGAGTGAGTGAAGATACAATGGGCAAACTATTGCAAGTTTGAGTGTGTGATATGAAAGAGAAGGGCAAGAGGATAAGAAAAGAATGCGAAGCCATATACACGCGACAAGAAAAAAAAAGGATTCACAGGATCCCCTTACACCCTCTCATGGTTCCCAAGCAACGGCTCCTTCACTTCCCAATTACTGATCCCATGATTAACCGAAAACTCAAAGTCCTCTTTTGTCAAATCATCCCAAAACTTATACACCATCATCATCCCCAACAGCGTCGCAGAAGCTCCCAACAACATCCCATCAATATAATGCGAACTGTATTCACACAGCCGTCGTCCAAAGATATACTGCACCGCTTGACCACCACTAAACAGGATCAAAGCGACAAAGAGATTAAAGATGGGCCATTTGTCTCGCATGTGGACGAGAACGAGGATGAAGAGACGAGGAAGTAGAGGAAGAGGAGGCCGAGGGTGCCTGTTATGTAGAGGATGTAAGGATGAGGGGTTTGGAAGCGCTGAAACCGGCAGAGTTGTTGAAGGTGAAGAAGGAGACCATGAAGGCGCCGGCGCCCATGAGGAGCCCGGTGGACCAAACAAGCTAAAAATAGGATGATGAGCGCATGGAAATTTCATAGAGGTGGATGAGTTTTGTGGATCATGAAGAAAAGATGAAAATGAGGATACTTACGATAACAGAGATAAGAGTTCCATCCTCCATCCACTGAAACCCGACAAACGAATTCACAAACAGTGTCCAAGCAGTCGCGAACGTTAATGCAATTTGTGCGGCAACAATGTACTAAACAACCGCCAAAGACGGTTAGCTCCCACATCCGCAAAAAGAAACAAAGAGCAACACAGTGAACAGACCTTGTAATAGGATACAGTCGCATCCACAATCCCGCCACCAAAAACAAGTCAACAAGAACTGCAGCCGCATAAAAGTAAAACACGGGCGTCATCTCCTTCCTCCCAACACCGTGTACTTGTTACGAACATGAAAGATCATCAACAGTGTCATGAGAACAGCGACATGTAGACGAGGAGAACAGCTTGATGAAGAGAGTCAATACGGGGGGGATTGAGGGATGATACCTGGTTCAAATATCATTTTGTTGTTGGCAAATGTCAGAGGACGGGCGTAGCAGTAGGGTTGGATGCCACCGTTGGGACCGACAAGAGGACATAATGGTAAGGCGACCTCCTTGCAGAGCCAGTCAAAGTTCCCAAAGGTGAATGGGATGTTGCTGGATTGAGCCATGATCTCTTGAATACGAAAGGCCGGAGCTGATGAAGGGAGATGGGATGGTTGGAGAATGAGTGTGGGAGTTAGAAGAATGATGAAATGTCTAGATAGCAATGGGGGGGAGACGGCAAACGGCGTGTTGTTGAGGCTGACCTTCTTTCGTTCGAAAATATAAATTTCTTTTTCGCACCGCCTTTCATTTTCTTTCGCCGCAAAGAGGAAGGCTGGACAGCTTTGTGAGGTTGATGAACTGGTTCTGATATGAGGTCGAGGGATCGAAGGGACGTATGAGCCGTATAGAGATTCTTGGAATCTTTGGTGAAGTCTAGGATTGCTCTGGTCATTGATATGCGGGCAGTTGCGGAGGGATTCAGACTAAATTTTTATTGGCGACTAAGACCGAATTATAGGGGAAGATAATGGATTGTGGGATGACGATAGTCGAAAGGCTAGTAGCATGATAACTAGACATGCTGCTTTATTGATCGATTCTCGTATAAAGCGTACGATTTGCCGAGTTCAAAAGATGAGAGACTTTTCGCTGAACAAAGAGAGACTTTTCGCTGAACAAAAGACCTGCAGCTTTATCTCGATAAGTTCTGCAGATGCGAATGACGGCAATCATTACACTGTTGTTGATACTGTCATATTTCCATTTACCTGAACCTTTTGTTGTTAAGGTTGAGACTCTCGATGATCTTTGTACCTGTAACCATAAGAGTCACTCAGAATCAACCTAAAATAAGTCGCGCTTTTTCTTCCCCGCGCTTACTCTTAATAAATAATGCCATGTATCTCAACACTCATACATCTTCAACACGCTACGTAATTCTCGATGGTGTTTTTCATTGCGTTTCTCTTTCTTGTAATTTTTCTTTCATACTATGGCTTTATTGAAGGGAAAGCCATCCGCTTCTTTCCTACTAAGCTAAGTGGTGGTTCAATTCCAAACGCTTGCCGTCCAAGCCAGGATAACAAACTATATGACTGTCCACTAAAATAAAAAAAAGTTTGGTATGCAAGAAGCCGCCATATGTTTTGTATATATTCAAGGAAGGGAAGGCCACCAAAGCTCTTACAAAAACCATCTCAAATAAATCACATAAATAAAAATAATAAAATAAAGAACAATTGGTATACAAACAGGGTCACATTCCTTTCCACCTGTGCAAAACAAAAAAAAGGTAACGGTCGACACCATAAAACTACGCCCTCTACAATGCCTCTCGACATGTTTCTTCAACGAATCCTTCCTCGCAAACCCCATCCCACACCCTCCACATCCAAACGCCTTCCCAACAACATGCTTAGTACGTCGATGTCGATGAAGATCATGACACCGTGCAAACGCCGTGTTGCAGGATTCGCAGATAAAGTTTTTTTGGGACGTGTGAGTGACAGTGTGGGAGGCGAGGTGGGAGCGACGGGAGAAGGACTTGGGACAGCCGGGGTGCGGGCAGGGGTAGGGGAGGGTGGCGGATGCGGGGGAGGTTTTGAGGGTTTTGGTTTCGGTGGGGTGGGTTTGAGGGTCGGCGCGGGGAGTATGACGGTGGAAGCACGGCGGGGACGTTTTGAGGGCGGATTTAAGGTGGAGATGGTTTCGTGTTCATTGAGATCTTTTGAGTCGTTGTCGTTGTCATTAGCGTGTTGCTCTGATTCGTCATCGGGCTCTTTCTTTTCCCGGTCCTCCTCCTTTTCCACGTTTCCTTCTACCATATCGTCCTTGTCCTCTGTTGCCTTTCGTTTCCGGCATTCCACATCTTTCTCTCCCTCCTCTTCAACACAATCCAAAAGACTCGACAAAGTCGTCATCACCACCAAACTCTCCGTCTTCATGTCCGATTCATTAAGTAAATCCACAGCCTCCTTGTCGTCGTCTGGTGGATAATTTAACAACAAATCTTCGTCTGGTACGTTTGAGAGGGGAGGGGAGACGGGAGGTCCGAGTTTCGGGATGTTGAAGTTGGAAGCGGGTGATGGGCAGTTGCTGAACGACCTTGGACGCGGGGGTCTGTGATAGGACGATGGTGGGTTGCGGAGAGGAAGGTGTAGGGGTGCATTGAGGGATGCCATAGATGGAGTTTGGAGAGGTTGTGGGAGAGTGTGGAGATAGGAGAGGTTGGGGTATAGCGTAGTAAGGATTAGTTTGGTGTTGGTGAAGAGAATCTGTTGCTGGTAAGGATGGTGTTGAGGATATGGAGCGGATGCAAGGTATTGTTGCTGCTGCTGTTGTTGTTGGTAATGATTGTAAACCCATTGTTGTAGATGTTGCTGTTGCTGCTGCTGCTGTTGTTGCTGAAGAAAAAGGTGGTGATGCTCCTGCAGCATTGGGATCCACGATGGGCTGGCGGTGTTGTTGATTGGTGGAAACTGCATTCCGTTGGGCGGAGACACTGAGGGAGATGAAGGGAGGATGGGTGGATGTGCGTTGAAGACTTCCATTGGTACAAGAGAAATAAACTCGTTCTGTTTTCCGGCCTCTAATAGCTGTGATGGAGCAGGCGAGTTGAGCACAGCAGCAGGTGAAGTAGTATGCATTGCTTGATGTGGATCATCAGCCATGATGGCAGTATCAACCGAGTCCGTCATTTCCTTCCTTTTTTATGAAAAGTGTCTCTTGCTTTTACCGTACTTTTTTGATTGACTTTTTTTTACATGATGCGCTTCAGATTTAATAATTTTCCATGGAAGTAAAATAATAGAAATAAATATATAATAGAAAATAAAAATAAAATCAAGAGGACATGTTTCTTCTCTCCGTCCGTTCGTTTCAAGGGTGAATGAGCGAGGAAAAGGGAAGAAGAAAAGAAGAAAAAGAGAGAAAAATAGAGAAAAAAAGGACCCCTCTCTTGCCCTTGTCCCACCACCTTAATATAATAATATTAAAAATAGAGTTGACATTTCTGGAAGAAAAAGAACAAAAATCAAATTTTGTTGCTTTTCTTCCTTCTTCGGCGTGGCGTCATGGTGATTTCATTTCATCCACTTTATTAAATAATTAATTTAATGATCATTGGCTGGTTGTGAACTTGTGGCTCACGCACCACCATGACTTGTGCTGAGCCCATCTACACAACGGACGTAGACTGGGCCCTTAAAAATGGAGGCTGACCCCCAGAGTCTGACTCTGACCCTTTGCTGTTCCTCCTGAAAGTCTTGGGTTCCAAGAAACGACGTCTGCATCTTTTTTTTTTTTTATTTTGGTTGAACATCCACAAGTCCACCCCACAAATCAACTAAAGATCTCATTTACCAGATGTGAATACCCTTTTGGTTTTAGGCTGTAATAAAGGACATTGCAAAGTAAAGTAAAGGCACTTTTAAGATATTCGGTATTAGAAAATCAATTCTTATTAAATTGCTGCTAAAAAAGAGCTTCTTAATCTGAACACTACCAGCGTGTCCAAAAACAAGGGGGTATAAAGAAAAACAAACAATAAACATAAAAAGGTAACAACACATTCAAGCAGAACCAGCAGCTCCATGCAACACCTTGCAATGTTTATCAAGATGCTTCTTCATTGAATCTTTCCTCGCAAATCCCAACCCACAGCTCCCACAGGCAAACGCCTTGCCACCTCCCGCAATATGCTTGGTCCTCTGATGTCTCTGCAGATCATGGCACCGCGCAAACACGGCGTTGCAGAGTTCACATGAAAAGTTCTTTTGGTCCGTGTGCGTCACAATGTGGGAGACGAGGTGGGACCGACGGTTAAAGGTCTTGAGGCAACCTGGATGAGGGCATTGGTGGGAGTTGCCCGGCTTTGTGGTTGTGGAAGGGATTTCGGATTTGATCATGATGGGAGTTTCTTCTGGAGAGGGAGTCATGCAGGTGCTGGAGCTGCGTTGTCTTTTGACGATGGAGAGGTCAATCTGGTCGTCAGAGTCTTCGCTGTGGCTGCGCTTCTTGTTGTTGTTGTTGTTGTTGGGGTTGATGGGAGCGACTGCAGGTGCTGGTGCTGCTTCGGGGCACGGGGAAAGGGAAGGGGAGGCAGAGCCAGCGTCGAGGTTAAAGAAGCAGGACAGGTCAATGTCTTCAAAGGTGGAAGGGGAGGGGAGGGAGAAGAGCTCGTCCATGATGGAATTGGGAGGGGACATGGGAGGGGTGCTGAGGAGAGACTCGAGAATGTCCTTGTTGTCGAGGAGCTGGGGTGATCCGCAGACACTGTAACCACCAGTGGAGGAGGGGACGGGAGAGAAGGAGGATTGGCGTTGGAAGTCAATTAAGGGGATGGAGGTGTTGGTCTGTTGGGGAGGGGAAGGAAGGAATTGCTGCTCCTGCTGTTGTTGTTGAATGACGTGAGATTGGTAAGAAGCCGTTGCGACGGCGGGGACGTAGGATCCGGGGACAGTGGGTGAGGGGATCAAGAAGATGGGGGACTGCTGTCCAGAGAGAATGTTCGCAGCTGTTTCCCCGGAAGAAAAACCACGTGCTGAAGGGGTTGTTGTTGTTGAATGGGTTGCTGTTGGTGTTGTTGAAGAGAGTTGGCAGACCAGTCCAAGAGCAAGTCAGCCATGTTGTCTGGTGCTGAGCCCAAGTTGAGCAAGTCCATGCACGATGATGCGGTTGTAGAGGAAGGGACAGTTGAGGGAGACTCGGAGAAGAAGAAGGGATCGACCCAGGTGTTGTTGTTGAAAGTAGCAAAGTCCATTTGTGTTGATATAAGTGGTAGATCGAGTGATGAAGTGTGCACTTAGGGGTAAGGGTAGCTGGTATTTAAATGATGCTGATTGTTGTTTTGATGTTGATGGGCTGGTGAGAAGGGTACTCTTGAAGCTGGTACGAAACAAGGAGTAGTAGTAGTAGTTATGAAAAACGAGGAGAAGAGTGCCTCTCACTGGCCTGTATTTATACAGTTTCAGAATTCTTCACAATGAACGGGCGCTTGTTTCAGTGAAGGGGCAAAACACTGACTAAGAAGAACAGGGCTGCGCAGTGCACAACGTTGTTTTGCCAAATCATAGTCCTTCCTGCTCCTGATGCTCCTGCCTGCCATTTGCGACTTTATCCAAAATCCCATTGTGTGACATCCAAGGGACAAGTTGCTTACCTTCCAAAAGGGGAAGGCACCTACCTCATATGGCAGGTGGATGAGCCAATCAGTAAGCGTCATGGTCGGCTTTTTAAACCAAAGGGGAGAGTTCAAAAGAAGGCGGTGTCCCTTGTGGTTTGGAATGGGACTTGATCCAAAAGAAATAAAATAAAAAGTTTAAATTTATTATTATTTATTTATTTATTTTAATTATTCATAAAAAAAAATGTTTGCCCTCGTGCGGTCGTCTTTTTTTTTTTTCTTTTTTTACGCGCTCATTCGAATTGACGCAAGAAGATTCCATCAAAGCACCTTTGACGTCAATCACAATAAACTATCTTCCGGCGTGGATGTTTTTAATTAGTCTTCTCCCAGAAAAAACACAAAGTGCCACACTGGTGGGGTGTATTATTATTCAACAATTGACATTAAACTCTCCAACCATTCCCTACGTCCTTTCTGATAAGGCCCACGGCTTCTGATTAGTCCAAGATCTTTGAACTTTTCAATGTAAACCGTTGGGGCGCATTTCAATCAACCTAAAACAATACATTCTCCCTTTATACCTCTGTCTTCGCCGATAATTGAATTGAAGCGCGCGTGGATATTTCTAATTCGTAATGCGCTGGTAAATGAAGCGACTAAAGTGATTTGACTCCTTTACGATAGCATAGTCAACGTTTGATCAGCCAAAAGAAATAAATGAAAACTGCACAATTACCATAGCAAAATATGACAGTTCACGTGTATATTATCGAATTCATTAACGAAAAACAGCATCTGCATATACAAAAAAACAAAACAGGAAAATGTATACACAAACACACACATCACCCCTCCTCACTCTTCCCTTCCATCCCTCCTTTACAATACATCAACACATGTTTCGCCAACGAATCCCTCCTCTTACAAGCAACCCCACACTTTTCACACCTCCAAACCCTCATCTCCCCATGCGCCGTCTTCTTATGTCTCTGCAAATCATGCAACCGTGCAAACCGTCCAACGCATAGATCGCATGCGAAATCACGGGTTTTCGTGTGAATGATGGTGTGGGAGATGAGGTGGGAGCGACGTGGGAAGGTGCGCGTGCAGGAGGGGTAGGGGCAGATGTAGGGGTTGCTTTGGGAGGCGCGTTTGGTCGGGTGGAGAGGGCGGAGGGTTTGGAGGTCTGAGGAGGTGGTGGAGGTGGTTGGGGAGGGGTGTCGGTTGGGGGAGGGGGGTTTGAGTTGGAGGGTATTGAAACGGACGGTGATGAAGAGGGTGGTTGTGAAGGGTTGATTGGAGGTGAGGGGGTGTAGGATTGTGGGGCGGGCAGTGATGAAGAACTGGCTTGAGAAGGTTCGAATGGAAGCGAAGTCAAAGAATGAGAAGATATTGGGACGGTGAAGAAGCAGAAGCTTGTACGGGATCAAATTGAAGTGGATGGTTATAGTTTAATGGAATGGTCGGTGACGAGTATAATTGCAAAGTGGGTTCGAAAGGAGGAGTATAGTTTAATGGGACCGACGGTAATGAAGAAGTTTGCACAGGTTCAAATCCAAGTTGTGGATTGTCATTATATGGGATGAACGGTGATGAAAAGATTTGCAGAGGTTCGAATGAGGCGGTGGAGCAGTATAGCTTAACGGGACGGACGTTGTTGAAAGCACTTGTAACGGCTCGAATGCAGGAAGTGGGGTGGTATAGGTTACTGGCGCAGAGGTAAACGACGATGCCTGCGAAGGAGGCGAAAGCGTCGTCTCAACAAATGGTAATGAAACGGCATTGTAGCTGGCATCGTCGTTGCCTCAAAAGCCGTCAACAATGGTGTAGTTGTCGCCGAGATCGTTTCCCCGACCGTCAACCCCGCCAGCAGCGCGTCTACTTGCATATTCATCCTCTGTGTCGTATTCCCACGCAACACGCTATACGACGGGGCTGGCATTGAAAACGAGGACTCCCGAAGCCCCGAATCCTGCAACACGATGATTTGATTGTAATTATGGTGCGGGGGATGTGGGTGCATGCCAGTGGGTGGTGCTGCGTTTAACGACGTCAATAGGACAGGTACCATTCCCTGTTGATTCGAGGGTACCCAGAACGGAGGTTGGTGCGGAGGTATGAATGTCATTTGAGATGTGTATGATTGTTGTGGTGGAGCGAGTTGTGTGGAAGCTGTCAACAGCATAGATTGAGTTGAGGTGGGTTGTGTTGAAGGTATAGAAGAAGAAGCGAAAGAAGAAGAAGAAGCCGTCGTTTGAAAGTTCATTGCTTCCCACCCTTCTTTTCTTTTAAGGGTTTTGGGGGTTATTTTTATTCTCAAGATTTCTGAAAAGCCATCTTGACACAAGTAAACGCCATCCACTCTTTGTCGTTCACGTCAATCGCGGTGAAGACTTCAACAAAAGATTCTTTGACACGTTTTGGGTGGCTAGTGGGCCAGTTCCAAGAAAATTCAGCAAACATCAAAGTCAATGTCACACTAGACTGGGACCCGACCCAACCTTCAAAGTGAACAGAACCATGAAAAGCACCCCCCTACAAGGTCCGCAAAGTGAGCTACAAAGACTTTTGACTGGGGCCTTTTCTCAACTCCTGCCTCTTTCGGCGACTTTGTGTAAACGATGGATCCTTCCCAAAGTGGCAGGTAAAAGAAGCGGACATCATGGAATCGCGTCTAAATATAAATGTAAACTGCCAAACATGGAAACCAGGCCTAGAGACCCAGGCTTTCGTTAACATGCGTTAACATTGTAAACTTTAGAGGTTGGACCTGCCAAAGGCGGACATGGTCATATGAAGGACGTCTTTTGTTCTGCATATGGCCCCCGAAAGGTGGACACCTACCATAGTGGGCATTTGCTGGAGTGCTGGAGTGGACAAGAGTGTCTAAAAATATGTTGCTAAATGTAGTGGGAGGGGAACATCTAATAGAGGCAAGTAAAGCTAGACTCAAATTGGAAGGAAGCATCAATGTGCAAAGCTGCTTCAAGGGGAAGGTCAATAAAAAAACAATGGTTAGATGACCTGAAGTGGAAGGTTGATCCTGCTAAATGTAGTAAGCGTTGAGAGACAAACGCTAGTGAAGTTAGTCCTGCTAAATGCAGTAAATGTTGAAAGACAAACGAAGTATACATGGAAGAGAAAACAAAACGACAGCATCATATGCTTTTACGTTAAAGAATCTCATGAAGGAGCCGTCCTTGCTCTTTAGAGATACAAAAAGACTAGATCGGTAGTATGGAACGCGTTTTGATGAAAACATCAAAAACAACGAATGTTTCTCGAATGAAAAGAATAAACTCATGAATAGCAAATAGAAATAAATTACACCTTTATTCCATTGAGATTTCCATAGCGGGCTGTCGAGACTGATGCGTGTGCCGTGCAATAAAAACCGAGGAGGGAAGTTCTGAAGCCCCTTGCTTTATAAGGATTCATGGCGAAAGACACAATACCTCAATCGGCACCTGGGCAATGCCCAGGAGTTAGACGAATGGTGGCAAAACTAACGCCCAACCATAAACTGACAATTCCCCCCACTTTAAAAAAAAAAAAACGCCTAGTCTTAAAGTTACGTCAAAAAAAAAACCCCATCTATTGTATATTATTTAGTTATTATTATCGGCTTTAATAGATTCTCCTCCCTCTACAGGTTTCCGCCACATGTTTCGCCAACGAATCCCTCCTCCGACACACCACCCCACACCCATCACACCTCCACACCCGTCCCTCATGCGTCCGCCCTCAAATGTCTCTGCAAGTCATGGCGTCGAGCAAACGTGGTAGGACATTGGGGGCATGGGAAGTCACGGACGGTGGTGTGGGTGATGAGGTGGGAGAGGAGATGGGATTTTCGGGTGAAGGTGCGTGGGCAGGAGGGACATTGGTGGGGGTTTGTGGAGGAGGCACGTTTGAGGGGGAAGATGTAGGTGAGCGGGGTTGAGGATTTGGGTTGGGAGGGAAGTTTTTTGGGACGGGAGGTGGAGGTGGATGGGAGAGAGGGTGAGGGGGTTGGGGAGGGGATTGGAGAGGGTGGGGTATTGTTGGTGGGGGTGAGTATGGAGGTTGCAGATGAACATTTGTTCTGAGAGGAGACAGGTTGAGAGACGGTGACGTTTAGCAAAGTATCGTTGACGATGGGGGATGTTGCAGGTGTTGATGGTGGTGTTGATGGTTCTGGGAACAAAGGGGACTGGAAGACTTCATCGTTCAGAAGAGTAAACCAGTCATTTGGGTCCAGGATGTCTTCGAGGGACAGGGTAAGGTCGATCTCACTTAGCGGAGAGGTTTTGAGTGAGAGCAGTGAGTCGATGGAAGGAGTGGTGACTTCATTAAGATTGAATGGAGACAATGGGTATGGAATAGGTGGGTGAGGGATGCTCTTCGTTTCAACGGTTGATGAATGAGAGAGGTTTGCGGTGGTCACTGATGATGGAGTGGTTATGTCGCCATTATGTAGCGAAGAGGATGGGTGTGGGAGAGACGCCTGAACACTGTCTGCCGCTTCAATCGGGTACGGATGAGTTAGGCTTGAATTCCACTGAGACGGTACATAGTTTGGTGGATACGGCAATGCATTTGAAGGTTTGTTGAATCCCGTTGACGGCTGAAAAGACGAACCCAGGCGGTTCTAATAGCGAGCTTGACCGTGATGAAATCAACCCTCCAGTCATTTCAACCGAATTCAATAAGCTGGCAGGTACGAGCATGATGGGAACCATTGGCTCTCCTGTCATGGAGAACCAAATTGGCGTTCGCGGTGCGTTATAGTTGCAGGATCCAGCAGATTCGACCGTCGCTCATATGTAATAAGTCCATGGTGGACATAGGTTTAATATTTACAGACTTTGGTCGTGTATATGTATGGGTTTTCTCGAGGATGTGGTCCAGTCGATGCAGGGATGGTGTCCGCACATGCAGTGAATAAATAACTGATGACTCGTTAACTCTGCTTTGCCCATGTATCCAAAAACTGGGTCACAAACTGTGTGTGACAGTGGTTTCAGTTGTGGGCCAGTCTCCAATATGCATTTGAGTCCGGTCGTGCTTGCTTTTTTGGAAAAAAGGGGCTTCTGCCCAGTTTTGTGACTCCAACTTTTTTTTTCTTTCTGATGTATGCGCTATTTGCAATTTTGCCGTACAGCCGCAGGACGTTGCCTATGACTGCAGACTGGGACGTTTAAGTATCCCTTCCGTAACCCCCACCATCTTTGGTTAAGTATAGTTTTTTCTAATTACTAAAGGCGTTATCCATCAGAACAGGCGTGGTTTCCATACAAAGGTGGGCGTCGCCATCGTCGCTCAACTTGATTAACCCTATTCTGTGGAAGGTTCTTGTTCTGCGCCAATGTTAAACTTTTCTGGAGGCTCGGATATATAAAATGTCTTTGGTATTGTATGAGTCGAATACTATAACAACGAAGGATACCTCTAATAATATTTGCTGTTGTCTCGTGCTGTCTTGTCCTAACGTGATTCTACATCATAATTGATCATGGGCGCTTGTCCCAGCTCTATTTATCTCTCCGACACCATAAAAACAAAACACAAGTATCTTGCTGCCCATTCATCATATTCGTTTGTTTTTTTGTTGGACGGCATGATGTCTATGCCAGATAGCAGATAGCATTTTTTCAACGATTCAACATTGTCGTAATGTAAGAACTGTGAACGAACTTACGAAGGAACTAAAAAAAAAAAAAAAAAAAAAAAAAAAAAAAAAAAAGAGAAATAGGGGTTTTGATATCTAGCACCTCCTCCTGAGATCTACCTTTATGAAGGGTAGCGGGCTACGTCAGATGGCAGCATGAATCTACATACCAGAAGATGTAATTTCCCTGAAATTCTTGGAGATTACGGATATGATTAAAATCCGTCCGTAAAATATGGGAAAAGAGAAAAGGGAGTTATGGAAACAAGATGTGGTTAACAAGATGTGGTTATGAATAAAAGTAGATGTAAAGGGCAGGCATAATTAATTCTATATTTATTTTAACAGCCACATAGCGTCCAGCGCTCCATTAAGAAAAGAAAGAAAAAGAAAAAACAAGAAAAAAAACAAACATTATCACGCTTTACAATTCTGCGCCATATGCTTATTCAACGAATCCTTTCTCTTACACGCCACCCCACACCTCTCACACTTCCACAACTTGACCGCACAATGCGCCGTCTTCCTGTGTCTCGCCAAATCATGACTCCGCGCAAAGCTGCATCGCATTGCTCACACGAATAATCCTTGGCGTCTGTGTGCGCTACAGTGTGGGAGAGGAGGTGGGAACGACGGGTAAAGGTGCGCGTGCAGGATGGGTATGGGCAGACATATGGACTACCTGCTGAAGCGCGTTTGCGAGTGCCGGGGAGAGCGGGGAGGGCAAGACGTTGGGAGGGTTTTTTGATGGGCGAGGTGGAACGTTTGCTGAGAGGGGATGGTTTGAGGGTGGTTGAGGGCTCGGGGATGGGGGATGCGGGTTCGCATTTGACAGTAGGTTCGGATTTGATGGTGGGTGGTTCGGATGTGATGGTGGGTGTTCGGATGTGATGGTGGGTGCTCAGATTTGATGGTGTCGTTGATTGAGTTGTTTGTGGGGCTGTGGTTTGATCAAAATCAAACATATCGTCTTCAGAGACCGGCTCTGAATGGAGAGAGGGGTCCTCTGATGGGTTTCGAAGTGTGAAAACGTAAGGGTCAAAGTCGTGGACAGCGTCTTGCTGGGCGTTTGGGCTGAGTACGGAGGTTTGAGGAGGAATGAAATCTGTGACACCTTGCGCCGCCTGACTTTGAGCAGTTTGGGAAAAATCAATCCAGGAGGACAGCGTGTCCAGGAGGGGTGGTGGGGGGGAGGTGGAGCAAAAAAGGTGGGTTGGAACATGGTCGGTGGGAAGAAGGGTTGAGCGGCCATTGGTGATGATATTACTTGTTGGCCTGCATTTGAAAATGTTTGGAAAACGTTAGGGATGTGAGGCGGTGATGGAGGACTTGACGATATTAAGGGAGGTGGGGAGTTCTGGGTGAAGGAAGGGTTGGGGGAAACGGGGAAGAAGCTTTGAGCTGCTGCTGCTGCTGCGCTGCGGCTGCGGCTACGGCCGATATTTCTGCATTGGCGCTAGCTTGCACGAGAATGGGGATCCAGGGATTGTTTCTCTGGTAATGCCCACATTGGTGAAAGAGATGCTTGGAAAGCGTTGACGTCGTTGTGGAGAGCACACCGTTAAAGGAAAGGATGGAGTGGTGAAGTAGGGCTGCGTGAAATGTGATTTGGCGTCTGATGCAGATGCTTCGCTAGATGGTGATGATGAAGGAATGACGATGGTCGTTGTGGGATGCATTGATGATGACGAGAAAGGATTGTTCATGTAGAACTGCTGTTGCTGTTGCTGTTGCTGCTGGTGATGGTTGTAAAAGGCCATATCTTTTAGTGATGTGAATGATAAAGTGATGATAAATTATGATAAATTAGAGTAGCAAAGTTGATGTTAGAGAGGTAAATCGTGAAATAAATGTTAAAGGGTGGATGCGACCTCTCTTTATAAATATTTGAATAGGGGATTTTTGGATGGATTATTGGGCTGATTTGGTTGTGGATATTTGCATGCACCCTTTTTTTTCATAAAATAAAAATAAATATAAAATAAATAAATAGTAAATATTGATCGCCACGTAAAAATATTATAAAATAAAGACATATTTTTACAACTATTAATATTACATATTAAAATAAATAATAAATAAATAACTCTATAAATAAATTAACCCCTGGAATTAACAATTTTATATTTTCCCATTCGGTTCCAAGGCGCCCCTGTATCCAAAGGGACTGCTATTTCCACAGTCACACTAACAAAACACCCAGTCAAGCTTGTGTCACTCATCCCTTCCCACGACCATATAAATCTATTCTCCTTTCTTTCTTCACATTCCTGCTTCAAGCCAGTGAACAACGTCTTTTTTATTCTCATTGATTGTCAAGATGGAAAAAGATATTCTATGAAAATTATTATAATAAAAAAAAGCATGAGGCCAAGACGCCCGTCTTTCTGTCTGCTCAAGATGTATCCAAGATACTTTGTCTCCTTCAATTATTTTCAAAATGATTGTATCCATATCACTGATACACCCATCCTGCGCCAAGGTATTGGCAAAGCTCCCTGATCATAACGCCACGCCAAAGACCATTACTTTGGGAAGCCCAATTGCGACTGATCATGTTGAAATGACAAAGCCCCCTTCAAGGTATAGCCCACTAATCTGTAAAATAATTTGTATTTAATAAATAGTTATAGTTTTATACAAACCATCAGTACTCGCGCTTTAAAACGTATGATTCTTGATGCCTATCAGGCCGTCTGGGACTCAAGTTCCGGCTTGCCCCCCATTCACACTTTGCCTTGTTTGAATTTCTCTCTTGAACCGTCGTGTCTTTGACTTGTTTGATTGTTTATTTTCCCATTTTGATACCAATTAAGCCCATCTTTGAATCCTCTGATGCACCCTGATCTCCCCATGCACCGTCTTTTTTATGTCGTTGCAACTCATGTAACCTCACAAACAATACTTGGTGCACTGATCGCTTCAAATGTTTTCGAAATAAATATGGTCAGTAGTAGTATAAATACTACTTTTAAATGTCTTATGACTCAGGCAATGCGTCGTTCTTCACCTTAAACATTTGGAAGCAAGTATGTTTTCTCTTTTCTATACCCTGCGTGTTTATTCAATCATTAACGGGATGATGAAGGTGGAGGACGGTGCAGTGCGGAAGTGGTGCGGGCGGAGTAGGTTGAAGGGGATGCTTAGGACGTTGAAGTAGGCTTAGGAATTGGCGGTATCACTTGATGGGATTTAGTGGAATGGTTTGTTGTTCGGTAACTTTCATAATAATAGTAATAGACAAAGGTATCGAACAAACTCTTTGTCCCTTTTTATTTTCTTGTTCGTTATGCGAGTTGTGCGAGTGACATTTAATATAAATTCAATATAATAGTACAGTATCGGTTATATTTGTTCATAGTGTAAGTGTTTTACATCAAGAATTATGTTCAAGAATAAGAAAGAGGCGCTACAGAGGGGGCTTTCATACATTTTAAAAGAGGGGTTTTGTATAAGGAGGTTGCTTAATTTTTTGCACATACGGGGTGGGATTAAGAGGGGAAAAAAAAGAATACATAATCAAGCAAGAAGGGCCTTGAGTTCCTCACGAGCCTCGTTAGCGGTGATGAACGAAGCGTAAGACCAAGTCAAGTCCTGCACTCCAAGACCGTTGGCGGTACCATCAGAACGGAGGTACTGCTCACCAAAGCGGAAGTTGACGTCTCCATGAAGCTTGGTACGACGAACATGGAGTCAGCAAGGGAAGCAAGACCGTTGACGATAGCGTTGAACTCGGCGCTGCCCTTGGCGTAGGTTCCGATAGCAATGTTACCAGCCTGAACACCAGCGGGACGGTCACCGGTGAAGAAACCGCGGTTAAGAGAGGTGACGGCAACCTTGCCGGCTTTAATGAACTCGCTGGCGGCGCGGTAGTAGGTTTCTCCGACGGCGTTGGTGGTGAGGTACCACGGGTTTCCTTGGGAGTTGCCGAGACCGTTGTAGGTGTCGCCGTAGTAGCGCCCGATGGCGAGGGAGAGGGGGAGACCGGCACCGTCGACAAAGGGACGGGAGTTGAGGGCGTACTCGGAGGCGAAACCACGGGAAAGCTGGTAGAGGGAGTTGAGGACACGGTCGTCGGCGGGACCGTAGACACCGTCAAGGTTGTAGGCGTGGTTGGCGGTGAGTGCGATGGCAGCGTCGAGCTGACGGGCGTTGATGGTGGTCATGAGGGTGTTGAGGGATGGGTTCCAGTACTTGGCGACCTCGGCGTCACGAGTGGCAGCGGCGGCAGCGTATCTAGCGGCAGATGCAGTGTCTCCTAGGGAAGCGGCAAACTCGGCACCTTCTTGAAGGCGCGACGCTCAGACATCTGGGTGAAAAGGTGGAGACCACGTTGCTCTTCCCAGAGATCACAGCCATCACTGACAGTGAGCTTGGACACACCATAGTCGAGGTCAGCCTTGATGACGCCGGATGCGGTGCTGTTGTAAAGCTCAACGACGCGAGTGGGGGAACCGCCCTTTGCGAGGAAGGCCTTGGCGAAACGGAAAGAGGGATGCTGCATGAAATCAAAACAAACAGGGATCAGTATTTTTAGCATACGATGGTTAAGGATTAAGAATTACAGAAGAAGAAAAAAATGACTCACCACGCAGAGCGGGTCCATCCTTTAATATAAACAAAAATAATGTTAGTGATAAAAGCCCTCATATTCATATTGATAGGAAATGATAATAATAAAAAAAGGCAGAAAATACGTTTTGCGGGCGGCACCAAGGGCCGTTGAAGGGTTCACCGTTGACAAAGTACTTGGGCTCACCAAAGCCACCAGCAGAGTTGAGCTTGCCCTGGTTGATCTTGGTGACAGACTGGAAATCCCAGAGCTTGGACTCGAGAGCAGTATCTCCGTTCTTGTAAAGGTTGTTGACAACATCCATGACGAGGGCGGCATCACGAATCCAGTGGAAGAAGTAGCTCTGCTGACCAGCTTGGATTTTGGGGCAGCAACGACAACTCCCTTAATAGTCTCGGCGGGAGAGATGTTGTTGTAAAGGTACTGCTTGATGGAGGGGAGAGCGGCAGCGAACCAGGAGGTAATGTCGGCAGCAAGACCACCAGGGGCAGGCGGGGAGATGGTGGCGGTGATGGGGTAGTTCCTGTCCGGTCCACTGTTGCTGTCGTAGTAGGAAACGCCGTTCACGTCATATTTAACGTAGAACTTGCTGCCACCACCGACGTTGGGGAGTGAGCCACTGAACGTCCACAATTCGTAACCGTTGGCAGCGGAGGAAGAATAGCTTGCAGCAGTCGAAGCACCTTCAAAGGCTCCCGAAGTGGATGATGCGATAATGTTGACGCTCTTGCTGAAAGCAATGTTCTTGACCCACACGCCACCAGAGAGGGAGCCACCAATAAAAGAGTACTCCTTGACGAGGACGGGGGCACCATTGGCGGCGGGAGGTGCGGCGCTAATGACAGTGACGGAAGGGGAGGGGGTTGGGGGTCTGTAGGAGTTCCACCACCTCCACTTCCGGTAATGACGTAATTTCTGGAGCCGTTGTTGTCATAGTAGTTTTGTCCAGAAACGGTGTACTTCAAGTAAAACTGGGAGTTGACGCCGAGACTGCCGGGGGTCGCGGTGAATGACCAGATCTCGTAACCATTGCTGCTGGGGCCGGAGTAAGCCGCGTCAACCTTGTTGGCAGTGTTCCAGGTGGTAGCAGGAGTGGAATAGAAGACGGAGACGACTTTGTTGAACGCCAGGTTCTTGACCTTTGAAAACAAAAAATGTCAGTGTTTGCTTAACGTTTTGCGAAGTAGAAATGAAAAAAAAAAGTCGAGATAACAATAATGCTCACCCAAATGGATCCAGTGAAGAGACCAATGTCAGCATCATACGAAAACTGCTGAAGGACCACGTTACCCGAGGAAGGTACGTTGGGGTTGGGAACCGTGACTGTAGCAGCACGACGACGGATCTAGACGAAAAACACATTGATTAGAGCTGGGGAAATGAAATCAAACAAAATTTGAGAGCTAGATGAGTTGAACAATATTTACCTCGACCGGGTTTGCCAACGCAAAGGAGATGAAGGCCATCAAGGCCGTGACTAGGAGGGAGCCACGCATGGTTGCTCTGGCTGTGTTTATGAAGAGTAAAGTTGGATGTGTTTTACAGGTATTGTGTATGAGGGATGTTGTAGAGCAAAGGATATGAAAGGGATATGCTGGGATGAGTGAGTGTGTGTGAGAGAGATGGAGAGAGAGAGAACGGCCTACTTTTTATACGTTTTCGCTTGCAAACCAAGCTTGCTTTTGTCTTTATATTTGATTTTACTCCGTGTGAAAAGAGAAAGTAAAAACGAAAAGAAACGGAGAGGCAAGCCTTTACAATAGATTTTATAAAAACGCTTGATTTACCGCGCTCTAAACACCAGGTGACTTGAAATAATTTTATTAGTTTCCTTTTTTGTAGATTTGAATACTGGGCCAGCCAAGCTTTAACTATGAAAAAGATCAATTACCACAAACTTGGAATGGAGTGAAGAGACATCCAAAACCCCGGACCCGCAGATTGTATTCTTGAATTCTCTTGATGTCGCGTGAGGAACTCCTTGAAAGCCCGTTGTCGCACCGATTCAAGAGTGCCTCACAAGGAAGTTGGTGTGGGTCGGTCGGTGGTGCTGGACACCTTCCTATCTTTATAGGTCTCGTGCACCTTGCATCAGCAGCACGTAATAGTAACCCGAATATGATGATGCATGGCAGGGCTTCTCTCCACCTATACTTAAATCTTTGAGCCTTTTAAGTTCTAACCCGCAGATTCGTCGCGGCTTGCTTTAGAGGACGGATTTATGTCGATCCAAGCAATGAAATTCTGATCAGAACGCTCTTGGCAGAGCACGCTTCAGGTGAGGGTTGGGGTAATTTGACATTAATCAATCTGTCGCAAAGTTTGAGGCTTTCTTTCTCTTTATTATTTTCATCTTGTTTGTCTCTTTCAACAGCTTTAAGTGACACTTCTCACTTTAAAGAAAAGAAAAGGAATACGTGAGCAGCAACGAAAATCAGTGCTGGAGGGTAAAGGAATGCGGTGACTCAGGGACGTTAGGCCTTGTACCTGCCGATGCCCGTTTTGAGTTCGATAAAGACAACTGAATGTTCCTAGGAAAACAAAAGAGTGGAAGCGATCGTGGTCGTAGTTATCCTTGGCTTTATCGCAGTTAAGTGATGGAGACTGCATCGGTCTTCTATCATTCGGCCACTTAGAAGAACTTGTCCGTCGAAAGACTGGAATCTCTCTCAGTCCATAGTATCACCGCTATGTCAATATCTCCTCCGACTCTTTTTAGAAAATCGTGTTTTCACCGGTAATGTCCTCACCGCTACCTTCACCCCCCGAATATGCGCTGGCGACAATAAAATGTAATATGCTCGCATCTCTAAATGCGGAAATCGAGATTAAGCAACATCGTATTCCGCGACGGCTACAGTGAGTGGCGAGTAAGCGAGAGCTTTCTTGTGGAAATGTGTCGGGCTTTCTTGCAGAGATAGCAAGCTGGATATGATGAAGGAATGACTTTGCTGTCCTGATGGCGAACGTGCGGAGAGCGATGAAAATCGATGCGCTTCGGAATGACAGTGCTCATCATGAGGCTTCCTTAGTTTTCACGAACCGAGAGTAATTCATCTTTAGCTCCAGAGTTAACGGTGTTCCAATATCCCTCAGCAACGGACGGGCTGTCTCTTGATATTGATAGATTTAATATCCACAAGCGCGACGACATGGACTGTCAATCCGTTAATATTACATAATGGCCACAAAGTTACAAATCGAGTAGAAAGACATTGAGAGATAATCCGTGAGTCTCTCTTCCTTTCAAAAAGTCACTCACGAAGAAGCCAGAGGCACAAATTCAATTTTTTGCTTGTGTCAGTAGCGTAGCTTGTACGAGAAAGGAGATAAAGACAGCTCATCAGAGCCCGAAAGGTGGGGAGTCATCAAGCATGGTTTGCATGCTTTAAATGACAGGAGGCGAGCGGATAGGTACGATGTTGATGTTGACGACCTAAACTGGATTATTAATGGCGGCAGCGGACGTTAAGAACGTAAGGAATAAGATGATTTTCTGGGCAGCGTTCACATCCATGTTCCCTTGGTCTGATGTGTCAACATTTTCACAGTTCACAATAGACTCAAAAACGAGATGATCTTGGAAAATTGTGAAAGCGACAAGTCCGGTTTCGAAAATCGATAGTCCTTCATCATATCATCACCATCATGCTCTCTCAAGCTGCATCATCCCTCAGAGGGCCGCACACGCAAGGTCATTCACCACTGCCCCTACCAAAAAGGCACTCACCATCGCGTTGATCCCAGCTGATGGTATCGGACGTGAAGTTATTCCGGTATGGTATTTATATCAGATACCCCTAACTCGACCAGGCTGCCAAGCTCGTCCTCACCAAGTCCTCTCCCCAACGCACAGCCTCTGTTTTCCTGTCCTCGATGCCGGATTCGAGTTATTTCAAAGGACCGGGAATCTCTCCCTGAAGCTACCCTTAACGCTTTGAAAGGCGTCGATGGAGCCATGTTTGGTGCAGTGTCATCGCCGTCGCATAAGGTGGCTGGATACTCATCGCCGATTGTCGCATTGAGGAAGAAGCTGGATTTATACGCGAACGTGAGACCGTTGCGTCGCCTAAAGCAAAGGGAGAGAAGGCCAAGATTGATATGGTGATTGTTAGAGAAAACACGGAATGTTTGGTGAGTTGCCCCCCTCTTCGATTTTCATCTCGCTAATGGTTTTGGTAAAGTACATTAAAAGAGAACGTCTTGAAACCCTTCCGGATGGATCTAAGGTTGCTTGGGCTGATCGCAAAATCACAGCAAAGGCGTCTAAGCGGATTGCGGTAGCGGCGTTCAATATTGCGTTGCAAAGACATGCAGCGAGAGTTGCGGCTGGAACTGTGACGGGACCACCTACAGTGACCGTTGTGCATAAGTCGAATGTGTTGTCAGTGTCGGATGGGTTATTCAGGGAATCCGCAATTGAGGCGCATCAAAGTGACCCGAGGTTTGCAGACGTTGTGGTCAAGAGCAATTAGTAGACTCGATGGTGTATGTGTGTTCTATACTTCTTTTGCAGTCCTGATTGAGGAATAGGTTCTGACTCTATTTTTAATTTATAGGTATCGCCTTTTAGGGAACCTGATGCATTTGATGTGGCTGTGGCGCCAACCTTTACGGAGACATCATCAGTGATGGTGCCGCCGCTCTTGTCGGAAGTCTTGGCGTTGTTGCGAGCGCCAACATCGGAGACAACTTCTGTATTGGCGAGCCTGGTGAGTTTTCACTTATTTATGTTCTCCTTTATGTTTTTGCGTATGTCTCGCTTATGATGTTCGACAGTCCATGGTTCCGCTCCCGACATTGCCGGAAAGGGTATTGCCAATCCCATCGCCTCGATCCGCTCGGCCGCTCTTCTTCTTGAACACCTTGGGTACACTAAGGAGGCCATCAGGATTCACGAGGCCGTCGATGCCGTTCTTATCGAGAATGATAAAAACGTCCTTACACCGATCTTGGTGGTATTGGAACCACTATGGCTGTCACTGGAGCCGTTATCAACCATTTGTAAAAGAAAAGGGTTTTTGTTTTCGCTGAAGAACCTCAAATAAAACTCAGAAGCTTGATTTGACAAAACTAGCTGAAAAAAAATTTGTCCGAAAGTGTGGAAGCATTCGAGCAAGAAGAACGACGGAAACGATCGACAAACGGAGTAAAGACGCCAGCGTGTCTTAAGAGATCAACTCAGGGCATTTCGAGGCATTCAAGTTATCACATAGTTTTCGCAGCTTCAAAACAAGCAAGAATGGATACTGACGAGGATGACGTTTTCATGCCGTCCGAGACTCTGACAGCGACTACGTTGATACCAAGGCAGGCACTTCACCTCCTTTCCCTTTCTTGAAGTTTTATCATCTCTACGCATCTTTCTGCCTACTTTATTTGTCAGAAATGCAACTCAGCAACCCTCTAATGATTTCTGCAGCAGAAAACCAAGAAACTGGTCGCAAAGTCCACCAATCCCCCCAAACCTAGGAAACGCAAATCCCCGTCCCTGATGATGTCGAAACGTTGACACCGAACTCTCCGCTCTTAAGAAACCGCCTGTCAAGAAACGCATCACAGTCTCTAAGACCAAGAAGGCTCCTCTTGCCGAATCCAATTCCATGGATGAATTGGACGATGAGCCTGTGAGAACCAAAAATACGTCAGGAAAGTCGATTGAGGAGGTAAAGAGAGGTTGAATGATGTATGAGCTGACTTTTTGGTGTAGATTTATCAGAAGAAGACGCAGTTGGAACATATTTTGTTAAGACCGGATACTTATATTGGGTCTATTGAAGGACAGCCGGGCAGATGTGGGTGCTTGAGGAAACGAAATTTGTGTATAAGCAGATTTTGTATGTGCCAGGGTTGTATAAAATCTTCGATGAGATTTTAGTAAACGGTGAGGTTTGAGTCTGTGAAGTTTTACTGACACTTTTGTGTTTGTGACTTGATACTGTTTAAAATAGCCGCTGACAACAAGGTATGATAACAAATTCTTGCGTAGAATTGACTCTTTGTAGGCCCGAGACCCATCAATGGACACAATGAAGGTGACGATCGACCGTGAGAAGAACGAAGTTTCCATTTACAACAACGGAAAGGGTATCCCCATAGAAATGCATGCCGTCGAAGGTGTATATGTTCCTGAACTCATCTTTGGACACCTCTTGACGTCGTCCAACTATGACGATACCGAAAAAAAGGTGACTGGTGGACGAAACGGATTTGGTGCCAAGCTTTGCAACATATTTAGCAAAAAGTTTGTTGTTGAGACGGGTGATTCCGAGACAAAGAAAAAGTACAGTCAGGTAACTGTTCTTCATTTTACTCTGTATTAATGAAACATGAAGACGTTTTCCAACAATATGTCGAAAAAGACTGAACCAAAGATAACGGCTCACAAGGGTGAATCTTTCACAAAGATCACTTTTATTCCTGACCTTGAGAAATTCGGCATGACCTCTCTTGACAATGATATTGACGCGCTATTCCGAAAGCGTGCGTACGACGTTGCCGGCTGCGTCCCCGGCCTCAAAGTTTACCTCGACGACGTTCGAATTAAAATCAAATCTTTTAAGGAATACGTGGACCTTTCATCCCAGAACCCACGAATCCCGGTGAAAAGAAGCCCACCATTGTCTACGAAAAATTTAATGAACGTTGGGAAGTCGCTTTTACGCCTGCTCCTGAATCGCAGTTCCAGCAAGTGTCGTTTGTTAATAGCATTTGTACGTCGAGGGGTGGAAACCATGTGAATTACGTGGCGGATCAGATTTGTTCGCAGCTTGTGGAGTTGGCCAAGAAGAAGGATAAGAAAGGGGGTGGGATGGCGATTAAACCGCATTTGGCGAAAAGTCATATGGCGGTTTTTGTAAATTGTTTGATTGAGAATCCGAGTTTTGATACCCAGACAAAGGAGTGTATGACGTTGAAAGTATCGTCGTTTGGATCGAAATGTCAGGTTGGAGAGGAGTTTATGAAGAAGGGTGAGTCTGTTTTGTTGGAGTTGCGTTCGTAAAAGCTATAATTTTAACTTTCATTTTGTTCAAACTTCATATTTTTCAACTTCTATCTTAGTCATTCGCTCTGGTATCATTGAAAACATTCTCGCCAGTGCACGCGCTAAATCCGACCAAACCCTGAAGAAATCCGACGGCCACAAGTCTTCCCGTATCTCTGGGTTCGCTAAGCTCGACGACGCCAACCAAGCCGGCACGCGCAATGGATCCCAATGCACGCTCATCCTCACAGAAGGAGATTCCGCCAAGACGCTTGCGGTTTCTGGGTTGTCGGTGGTAGGGAGGGATCATTATGGGGTGTTCCCGTTGAGGGGAAAGCTCCTTAATGTGAGGGAGGCGAGTAATCAGCAGATTGTGAATAATGTGGAGATATCGGCGCTTAAGCAGATTATTGGGTTGCAGCAGGGGAAGAAGTATGAGAGCACGAAAGAGTTGAGATATGGACATATAATGATCATGACAGATCAGGTGAGGCTTTTTATTCCTTTTCAGCATTACTATTTTGCTGGTTTTTCGTAAACTTGCATTAGTTTATTTTCGTTCTGAATTAGATTTTATAGGATCACGATGGTTCTCATATTAAAGGGCTTATCATCAATTTCCTTGATCATTTTTGGCCGAGTCTATTGAAGATTCCTGGATTTTTGCAGGAGTTTATTACACCTATTGTTAAGGTTACGCCTTTAAGCGCTGGGTCTAGAAAGCAGGAGCTTGCTTTTTACACTATCCCTGAGTATGAGGAGTGGAAGAGGGAGAATGAGGATGGGAAGGGGTTCCGTATTAAGTATTACAAGGTATTTATACTCTTCGCACGCCATTTTCTACCATTATTATATGTATAGCTTGTTTTAGTTGACTATAAGTTTTAATTCAATAGGGTCTGGGTACTTCGACTCCTGAGGATGCAAAGAAGTACTTCCGAGACATGACGCGTCATAGAAAACCGTTCAAGGCGGCGACAGACGGTGATAGGCGCTGATTGATATGGCGTTCAACAAGAAGAAAGCGGACGACCGTAAAGATTGGTTGAGGCAGTTTGAGGTAGCTGAAGCTTAATTTTGGGCTATTAACTTACATTTTACAGCCTGGAACGTTTATGGACCACAGTGTAGACCAGATCTCACTCACGGATTTTATCAACAGGGAGCTTATTCTTTTCTCCATTGCTGATAATCAGCGATCCATTCCATCTAGTGTAGATGGTATGAAGCCTGGGCAGCGAAAGATTATGTACTGTTGCTTCAAGCGTAATCTCAAGAACGAAATCAAGGTGCTCACTTTGTTCCCACGCTTTATTCTCATCTCCCAATTAGGTCACTCAACTCGCTGGTTATGTTTCTGAGCACTCTGCCTATCATCACGGTGAACAGTCTCTCCTTTCAACGATTGTAGGTATGGCGCAGAACTTTGTTGGGTCGAATAATTTGCCGATGTTGGAACCGAGAGGACAGTTTGGTACAAGGTTGCAGGGTGGAAAGGATTCCGCGAGTCCTCGTTATATTTTACGATGTTGAATCCGCTTGCCAGAATTGTGTTTCACCCAGAAGATGATGCGTTATTGAAGTATCTGAATGATGATGGACAAGATATTGAACCGCAGTGGTATGTAGTGCTCCCGTTATTTTTTATAGATCAGTGTTTAAATGAGCTTCTCCGTTGAAACTAGGTATCTTCCTATTTTACCGATGATTTTGGTAAACGGAACTGAGGGTATTGGAACCGGCTGGTCTTCTTCTATTCCCAACTATAAGTAAGTAGACATTAAATTAATCGCCTTATAAACTTCGTTTCCTAAGCCCGCGGGATGTTATCGACAACTTGTACCGCCTAATGGAAGGCGAGGAACTTCAACCTATGCACCCGTGGTACCGTGGTTTCACTGGGCCAGTCGAGTATATCGGCGACAACAAATATAGGGTGACAGGAACGATCAGGAAGACGTCGGATAACACGGTCGAAATCACAGAGCTCCCTGTTAAGATGTGGACGCAGACTTATAAAGAGATGCTTGAGGGGTGGATGATGGGGGATGAGGATAAGAAGGTGCAGCCGTGGATCAAGGTACGGTTTAACGAATTGTTTTTCGTTATTATTTGCCTTGATGCCAGATTCTTCTAACGCATTGGAATTTTTGTAGGATTACAAGGAGTATCATACCGACGCGACAGTGCACTTTATTGTGACGCTCTCGGATGAACAAATGAAGGCTGCCGAAGCCGAAGGTCTCGAGAAGAAGTTTAAGCTTGTAACCACAATATCGACGACGAATTTGGTTTGCTTTGATCTCGAGGGTCGTATCTGGAAGTATGCTACCGTTGAGGATCTTATAAAGGACTTTTATCGTTTGCGGGTTCAATACTATGTTAAGCGAAAGGTAGTTTCTGCTGTTGCATTTTCATAAAACTAAACATGTTTAGGAATCTATGCTCAATAAACTCACCATCGAGTGGACGCGACTTGATAATAAGGCACGATTTATCATGGAGATTATTCAGGGAAAACTTGTTGTTCAGAACCGGAAGAAGGCGGATATCGTCAGGGATTTGAGAGCGAGGGACTACAAGCCCTTCCCAAAGGCTAAGGGACGGGCTGAGAAAAAGGGAGAGGAAGAGGACGAAGAGGAGGACCAGGGAAATACGTTGGGGAAGAAAGATGAGTCTGCGCAAGATTATGATTATTTGTTAAGTATGGCGATTTGGAGTTTGACGAGTGAGAAGGTTTGTGAGAAGTTCTTTTTCGTCCTTTTATTTTCCCTAATAAATAGTTTTGCCAAGCTTTGTTTATAATTGGAGTTTTAATTAAAGTTTTAATGCTGATGATGTGTTGCATTTAGGTTGATCAACTCAAGAAAGAGCTTCAAGCTAAGATGGACGAGATCACGATCTTGACCGAAAAGACGCCACCTCTCTTTGGAGGGACGATCTAGACTCCTTCCTTATGCACTGGGATGTATGTACCTTCTTCTTTCAAAGTATCAAAGTTTCCCTTTTTGATGCGTCTTTTGATAGGCTTTCGAAAAGTATTTGGGCGATTTGGAATCCAAAGAGGTTAGTAAGATGAAGTCTTCCGGAGTTTCGACGGGTGTTGTTGTCAAGAAGGCTAGGAAGCCTGCTGTCAAGAAGGTGAAAGACGAGGATGGCGACGATGACGTTATTAAGAAGAAGCCTGCTACCAAGAAGGTCAAAGACGAGGACGACGACGATGATGTGGTCAAAAAGAAGTCTGTAGATAAGAAGGAGGCCGCTTTCTTCTAAACCCATCACGAGTTTCTTTGCACCGAAAGAAGAGAAACCGGCTAAAGCTATGGTATCGAAGACAGAGGATGCCGTGAAGAAGAAGGAGGCGAAACCTCTAACGAGTTACTTTGATAAGGAAGAAAGTTTACGAGTGTGGCACCGGCTGTGGAGGACACGGGGAGAGAGGAGGGTGAAGGGAAGAAACGAGTGCTTGGATCACGGAAGGCGGTGGTTCCATCGAAGAGCGGATTTACGAAGGTCATGCCTTCTGCTGCGTCGACTGCTATGTCTATATCCCTGGATTCTGATGATGATGCCGACTTTGCGGCTTCATCGGCTTCTGCTGCTATGAAAGTGGCTGAAAGCAAAATCAAGGCGGTTGCTGCTAAGAAGCCTACTACGAAGAGGGTGGGGGACTCAGACGAGGATGCGGATGAGCCTGAGATTGCTGACGATGATGACGACGATGATGTTGTGATTGTGACCAAGTCGAAGCCGAGAGCGGCGACTAAGAGGGCTGTCAGGAAGATGGCGGTGGACTCGGATGAGGAGGACGCGATGGTGGACGACGATGTTGTCGAAGATGCCAAATCGAAGCCTGTCAAGAAACCGGTAAAGAAATTGTCCGTGGACACTGATGAGGAAGATGCGATAGAGATGGATAAGCCTGTATCGAAGGTTGTTGCTAAGAAGCCGGTGAAGAAGATGGCGGTGGAGTCTGATGAGGACTTAAATGACCATGGTGATGATGTCGTTCCAGCCAAGCCAAAAGCCGCAGTTGCGGCAAAGAAACCGCCCGCCAAGAAGACGGTTGTTGACGACTATGACTTTAACGAGGACGACGAGCCGCCAAAGTCTAAGCCAAAGGTGCAGGTAGCTAAAAAGGCTGCTAAGAAGAAGGTGGTAGATTCAGACGAGGATTTTAATGACGAAATCGTCCCGGTAAAGTCAAAGGCAAAGGCTGCTCCTGCCGCGAAGAAATCTGTAAAGAAAATATCAAAAGATTCTGACGAAGACGCGATGGAGGAGGATGAGATTCCTGTGAAGAAGACCGTCAGACCCGCTGCGAAGTCCATGGAGGATGACGATAGTGGGAAGAGGCGTCCAGCGCGTGCAACCAAGCCAGTGTCGTATAAAGTTTCCGCGGTTGATTCTGAGGATGATGGTGGGAAGGACAGTGATGATGGGGACGATTGGAGAGGAGATGAGGACTCTGATGAGTGAGAATGGAGGGGATGTATATTGTTGTTTATGCTTATGTAACGTACGAAACTTGTTTAAAAGATACATATTTTTTTTTGCCTCCATTTGTTACGAAAGAATATGTCTTGCTTACCATTTGCTGTAAAAAGGAAGTGCCGGCTCAGTGTAGGCTGTTCCTTCGAGAAAGCTCCGAAACAAATTCTTGTGTTCTTGGGTTCAGTTGCTCGGACACAACGTCAACACAACCATCCTCGACTTGCTTTAACAACGACACAAGAACGGTACATGACGGGCGCGAAAATTCCAAGTTTCTTTCCAAGAAGCACCAATGACTCTATCCATGGCCTTTTCTCTCTGGACGATATTTGTTGGAAAGTCATTGATACACCACAATTCCAACGGTATGTTTGACAGGATGTATGCTGTTGCTGAACGGCTTGTAGGTTGAGAGATATCAAGCAGCTTGGATCAGCCTATTATGTATTCCCTGGTACTATATCGTTGATTTTGATGGATGTTTAACTATTTGCTTCCAAAGGTGCTTCCCATAATCGTTTTGAGCATTCGTTGGGGGTTTGCTATCTTGCTGGACTGTTTATTGAGGGAATCCGACAGAGGCAACCAGAATTAATGATCACAGAGCGAGATGTGAGGTGCATCAAATTGGCAGGACTTTGCCATGATATCGGTGTGTTATGTTATCATCGTTCATGTTCCTGTATTAATTTTGTGGATACTTGCAACTAATGATATCTTAGGGCACGGCCCATTTTCACATATCTTTGATAACGAATTTATCCCACGAGTAAAAAACGTCAGTGGTCGCATGAGGAAGCCTCTGCAAAGCTTCTGGAACATCTTGTGAAGACGAACGGATTGAGGGGATCAGTGATGAGGATATCAAATATATTCAGGATTTAATTCGAGGGGAGCCAAGAGATGGGTTTGGAGATGAAGGCATCAAGAGAAGGTTCTTGTATGAAGTTGTGGCTAACAAGAGGACGTCGGTGGATGTTGATAAGGTTTGGAAGAGTCGTGTAGCTTCCTCCTAAAACTTGTGTGTTTTAACAGTTCGACTATATCGCTAGAGACTGTGCTTATCTTGGCTTTAAAAATAGCTATGATTACAGCCGTGCTATGCAATTCTGTGGTTGTGGACAACGAAATCTGTTTTCACGCAAAAGAAGTTACCAACATATATCAGGTGACTTGTAACGGATTCAAGTAACGTCCAACTCATTTCTACCGTCTTTCTAGCTTTTCCATACACGCGCTCGCTCTTTAAGCAAGTTCTATACTCACAAAGTCGGAAAAGCCGTGAGTTGATGCTTGTAGACGCCTTGATCGCGGCGGACCCATACCTTAAGATTTCGGATTGTATTGACGATATGGAAAAGTACACGTACCTTACGGACTCAATTGTAAAAGAAATTGAGCGTTCAACTGCCCCGGAATTGGAAAAGTCAAGAAGGATTTTACGGAGAATTCGATCCCGCGACCTTTACAAGTTCAGTGTGTTCCTTACATACCGTGTGTATGCGCTTGTTGTCTAATTACAGTCTCTTTTAGATGTGTTGATTTTTTTATCCTCCACCCAAGTCTTCAAGAATTCGCTACAAATGATGCGTTTAATCCTAAAAAGTTTCTCACGTTTGCCGAAACGCCCACGAAAAGAAACTTACTCCCGAAGATATCTGCGTTGAGAGGCTTGCTATATCCTATTGCTTTAAGGATAAAGACCCGGTTGCTTCAATGAGATTTGTGACTAAATACCATCCAGATCGTTCATTTGTAAGTTATAGAAACTACGTTCCCGTCTAAATTATTTTCATTAAATAGCCTATGCCACGGGAGCAGGTCTCTCTATTTACTCCAGAAGCGTACCAGGAAATTACGATTAGGGTTTATGCTAAAGTGAGCCTGTTGTTTATTTAAAAAGTCATTTTAACAATTTTCAAAGAAGCAAGCGATCGATCAGCCGTGTACAAGATGTACGACCGATTTATCAAGGCTTTTGGCTCGATCATGATGTTGTCATTACCATCGCAGACGAACAACACAATCCGCCACCTGAGACTGCTTCTAAAAGCCCGACCCAACCGCTTTTCGGTAATATCGACGGATCTGGGTTTAGGCGGGGGTTTGGGGACTCTACAAATAGTACACCGGTTCCATCTGTCGAAGGTCTGGGGCGTATTTTACCATCAGCGGTTCCTTGCGTAATTCATTTGACGAGGACGAAGACGAGGATGAAGACGAGGATCCGTTAAACCGTATGTCGGATCCTGCAGAGAGGTGTGATCTCACTACCTCGTCAATGACGCCATCGAGGTCGGTAGTGCCAGGAGCAGAGGATATAACGCCAACACCTCACAGATCGAGAGAGCTCGGTGCGTTGAGGGGGTTTTCCAGCGTAACAACTACGCCTCTGGGGTCGAACCTGCCAGTGGCATCTCCGTATAGAACGCCATCGCGAATGTTAAAATCGAACAGCTACGAGGTGCCGGAAGACGATGACACTGGGTCTGCTGCTACAACGCCGATGGCAAGGACTAGGAGGAGTGTAGGGGCGGTCAGAAGTAACGATGACGAAGAACAGATGGGCTCTGCACAAAAGCGAAAGCGCATGGGTTGATTGCACTCTTTTGTGTTGACTTTTTATTTCCGTCTCCGCGCACACCTTCGTTTTTTTTAGCGGAATATTGCCTGCATTGCCAAATACTTCACGAAATAGTTTTACATTTCTAGCATGTTTTCAATCTGCCCATTCTTCACACCAAGACTATCACATTGTTTGCAGCTTTGTTTTTTGCAGCTCTCTTAATCATAGATTTGCATTATTTCTTTCATGTATATCTAGATGATAATGCTTTCCTCTTCTTATGCTGGCACAATAATCACGAAATACATCTTTATCGCTTTCGCTCTTCTTTTTTACCTTCTGCGACAGTTATGGCCATCCTGCCTGCATCGCCTGATACAGAGAACAGGGATGTTTTCGCTATGACTATTAATGTTTCTGGTTCCCTGCACTTTGGACGCGGGTTTTGCGTCAGATAAATTATCTGCAATAATATAGTTTTGGTTTACCTTAGCCCGTTAAACGTAAGCAAGTGTAATCCTGACTAGGCCCTCTGTTGGTTTCTCTTTGTCATTCCTTTCTCTTCCATCTCAATAAATGCAAATTGTATTTATGAGAGAGGAATTGAGCAATGAACGCCTTATCGACTGGTCATTCTCCTTGTCATCTTCTCAACCCTCGACAAAATTTGCCTATTTCAGCCAATCAAACACATTTTACCCATGTCATCGTGCTTGCAATATATTGACACACTATCCATCTTCCTCTATGTAATTAAGCACTTTAGCTCAGGGGAAGAGCGCGGGGCTCATAACTCCGAGGTCCCAGGATCGAAACCTGGAAGTGCTATTCTTTTGCAGTTTTTTGCCGCTTTCTCCCCTTCTTTTTGATCCTTCTTCAGCGAGCCTTCGAATTGAACAATCAGTTTATATAGGTGTCTATGGGATTGAGCTTATATGTGATTATGTATTAAAACAGTAACATGGTATTGTTGCTGTGGGCTGACAGCAATGCTTGATGGTGCATCAAAAGAAAGCAATGACGCCCGTTGAATACGACGTGCCGATGCAGCTCAAGAATTTCTGACAAACTTTCCGATGACAGACTGAACAACTTCAGCAATGTGGAAAAAGAAGGAGATTCAAAACCTCTCCAACGCATCGGTACGCATACATTCATTCAGCGCATAAACACACACACACAAACACATACACACACACAAATTACTAAACTATCAAAGGTCGTTGATCTAAAAGCAGAGCTATTCAAAACTCAAGCCAGCTTCACGCAAGAGAAGCTAAAAGCAGGGTCAACTTCCATCCGAGCTGTTTCCACAAAAGTCTTTAAAGTAAGTCAAGGTGTGCTTGTTATAATTTTAATGAATGCAGAAACCGGCCAACAAAGGTGTAGGTGAACGTGCGGCGAAAGATGTGGAGGCATCGACGGAACATAATGCTTTACAAGCCTCATACGTTGCGTTGATGCGGAAGGAGAAGGAGTATGAGAATTTACGGAAACGGGGAGAGAGGGGCGAGGATAGTGATGATGATGAGGAAGAGGGGAGGCAGAAGAAGCCGAGAGGGTTGGTGGATTTTGTGGGGAAAATGATAGAGAAGGGGAAAGGCCGGGGGAGTAGTGACGAGGAAGAGGAGGAGCAGGAGGAAAGTGAGGATCCTTGGGTTGAAACAGTGGACCAATTTGGGAGAACGAAGATAGTAAGGAAGAGTCAGGTTGAGGCGAAGACAACGTCAGGGTATTGATGACTGAGTTAGATTTCGTGCTGACCTTGTGTGTTTAGATTTGTAAAAGCGGGTGAAGTGGTTGGGCAAGAAGGAGATCAACCGAGTTTAGTTTCATCAGACATGCGTATGCAGCAACAACGTGAACAATGGGAAGCCGAAGTCAAAGCCGATGCAGAAGGTATTTAAAGTCCCTCCTCCTCCTCACAAACATTTCCTTTAAAGCTTTTCTAAACTTTATTTTGTTGTGTACAAAGCCGAACCTCTTCACTTCGATGCC